>PVJC01004934.1:0-61376 GCA_004026665.1 Murina feae
AAAAAAAAATGTATTGGGCCCGGCAGGTGTTGCTCAGTGGTTGAGCATCACCAGGTTGAGCATGAACCAGGAGATCAGCAGTTTGATTCCCGGTCAGGGCACAGGCCCAGGTTGCGGGCTAATCCCTAGTGGGGGGCGTGCGGCAGGCAGCCGGTCAATGATTCGCTCTCATCATGGATGTTTCTGTGTCTATCTCTCTCTCCCTCTCCCTTCCTGTCTGATATCAATAAGGATTTTTTTTAAAAAAAATCACTCCCTTGCCTTTAGTCATGCCTGGGGAGTGTGACCATGGTAACCTCTGCCCACCCAGGATCACGGCCTGGGTCACAGCAGAAAGGCCTCCAGAGACCAAGGAGACGTGGGGACCTGCCAGAGGTCACAGGCTCCTGGGGAGCTGGCCAGGCCTGAAACTAGGCCTCACTGTTTCCTGCCTTGATTCTAGGGTAATAAATTGGATGCAATAACAGTATATTTTTCCTCATTAAACCCTTGCCTGTTCACCCTAAGAGAGATGTGTGTGTGTGTGTGTGTGTGTTTTAGAGGAAAGCAGTCCGCCCCTGGGCACATCCCCCGAGCCTCTCCAACCACCAGGTTGGGGTTGGGGTGGGAGGGACTGCTAGTGGGGGCAGGGCTTCCTTCTGGAAGACCGGAATTCCACGGGGGGAGGGGGGGTCCTCTTGCTTTGCAAATGTACTACAGCCTAATGAATCGCGCATCAAAGATTGTGGCGATGACAGTGTGGGAATGATTTCTCCAATGACAGCGGCATGTCCTGGCCTCTCTCTCGGCAATGAGGGTGGGGACCCAGCCTGGAGGAGAGGGACAGGGCTGGCCTGGCCCTGATGCTGGAGGCCACCCTCTGCCAAGGGCCTGGGCTCGGCTCCCCTCTCCCTCACCTCCGGCTTTACCGTGAGCGTGAGTGTCCCAGCCCAGCCCTGGGCCCCACTCCAGGGTCTCCTCTTGCCCCAGGCTTCCTTCCACAGCCTCCCCCTTCCTTCCTTCCCTCCCTGTCTCCGTCCCTCCCTCTCACGACCGCTGGAGGAGTCTCTAAAAACACACATCTCAGCGTGCCGTCACACTGTTTAAACTCCGTCTGTGGTTTCCCAAGACGTTCAAATATTGATCTTCTAGCTCCTCAAAAGAGTGGACCAGCAATAGCCTGGCCTGGCCAGCTTCCTCTCTCCGCCCCTCACCCTCCCGGCGTCCTGGAGCCACCTGGACGCAGCAGCCCGTGTCCCTCCTCGGCAGCCCACCCCACACTGACCACCGTGCTGGCAACACCCCACTCGAACCCTGTTGCTTCTTCACTCACCAAAGCCACCCTGAGTGCGTGCCCATCACGCACCCGGCGGTGCTGCGGGAACCGGAGTGACGGCCTCGCCTGCACACAGGCTGGGACGAAGGGGGCTGCAGCTGTGAGCACGCGGACGGAGCGTGTTCTGGGGTCCTGGCGGACCCGTTACTGCGCTATTTTCCAGAAGAGCTGTCAACTACCTTTGCGCCACTCTGTGTCCGAGCTCATCCATCGCAGTGTCCCCTTCGCGCTTTGCCGTCTCCTACATGTCACTCATGTTTGCAGGCGTCTTTCAAAAAGCCTACACAACACCAAGGGAGCGTTTCGTAGCTGTCAGGTTCACGAAAACGCCCAAAGTTGACGGGACACGTCATTAGAAAGGCGATGGGGAAGCGGGGACTCCCCACTGCTGGTGGCAATGCCAGGGGGTCAGCCGAGAGGACGGGACCATCTATCAAAAGTGCAGAGCATCCGACCCCTGCCCCGACCACGTGGCTCCGAGAATTCATCCTGCAGATACCTCTGCCGCACAAAGTGACGACGCGGCGCAAGGCTGCACACTCAGTTGGCTGGCGGCAGGCCCTCCCCGGGCAGGTCTACAAGCCGGGCGGCCTCCCCGGGGGCGGCGATGCCCAGGGCTTCCCCGAGCGGCATGCGGGGCAAAGGGCAGCTCACTGCGAGGAATCTCCCGGGTGTGCTGGTGATGAGGAGGTAGCGTGGTGCTCACTGGCACATGGCGGCACTGCTTTGTGTTTAAAAAGGGAAATATAAAAACATGTGGTGGCCCGCCCGGCGTGGCTCAGCGCTCGAGCATCGACCTGTGAACCAGGAGGTCAATTCCCGGTCAGGGCACAGGCCAGGGTTGCGGGCTCCATCCCCAGTGGGGGGCGTGCGGGACGCAGCCGGTCCATCTTTCTCCCTCATTGGTTCTCTCTCTCCCTCTCCCTTCTTCTCTCTGAAGTCAATAAAATAAAAAATTTTAAGAAGATTTTCAAAAAGAAGTACAAATAGAAAGAACACTGGCTGTCATGTGGAGAGCAGACAGAGAAAATCAGAAGATGGGTTAGGAGTTTGGTGCAAAAACCCAGGAAGGAGAGGAAGCCGGTGTGGCTGGAGGTGGAGCGCGGAGCAGCGGGCGGGGATGGAGGGGACGCCACAGGCCTGGTCCCACTGGAGTCGGTGGACGGTCAGAAAGAGGCGCCTGTTGGCTTGAGCCCCAGGTGCGGGGCCAGGAGCCTGCGCCGCGACGAGCAGGCCGCGTTCGAGGAGCCTGTGGCCGCGTGAGCTGGCTGTGAGGATGGGGTTCACTTGGGACATGGCGCCATGCAAAGCTGGACCATTGGAAACCGCCGCTTCCGCTGGTGACAAGCCAGCCCCGGCGAGGGAGCGTGGCCGGGCCCAGGAGCTGGCGGAGGGCGAAGCGGGACAAGCTTTGTGTGGAAGCTGATCTCCGAGGAATTACTCTGCGTTTCACAACGTGGCCTCGGGCTGGCCCTCCCCAGAGTGGCCAGGGCAGCGGGCATTCCTCCCTTCCCCGCTGGCAGCCTGTGGTTTGGTGAGCGCGGCTGGGAGGTCCGGGAGGGTGGGGACCTGGGGCAGCGCCTGGGGGGGGGGGGGAGGCCGGGCAGGTGGGCAGGGAGGAGCTCAGTGCCCAGTGCCAAGGGCCTGCGGCGCCCGGTGAAGCCTGCCGGGCGCCGGCGTGTGGCCTGGCCCAGCGGTGACTACCTCCGTGAGCTGCGTGCGCTCGCCCGTGGCGCCACGTGTGGCTGCTCATCCTCGCGTGGGCTGCGGCCCAGGTGCCACGAGGAAACAGAAACAGAAAGCACCTGACAGCCCCGGCGCCCAAGGGCTGAGCCAGGACTGGCAGTTCCCGACGCAGGGATGTGACGACGCCAGGCGTGTGGACCTCAAGACAGGAAACTAGTCTGGCTGCTGTGGCTCACGGGTTGAGCATCAACTGATGAGCCAGGAGGTGAGGCTTCGATTCCTGGCGGGGGCCCAGGCCCAGGTTGCAGGCTCAATCCCCGGGAGGGGCGTGCAGGAGGCAGCTGATCCATGACTCTCTCATCATTGATGTTTCTCTCTCTCCTTCTCCCTTCCTCTCTGAAAATAATTAAAAAGAAAATAACAAAAACAGAGGTCAGAGAACACTATTTGTCAGCCCTTGATGGAGGGATGGCAGTTGCAGAGCGTGACTCAGCCGGGAGTGACCGCAGGGAGCACGTGTGTAAACACAGGGGCGTGGCAGACGCACACATCCTCGGCCCTGTCCTTCCAGCAGGTGTCAATGCGACACAGCGGAGCCGGGAGGGGACGCCGCCCCGGAGGCCAGAACCAGCACCGTCTGAGGTCAAAGAAAACCTCCAGTTCCCGCAGCTGAAACGCACCGACTTCATCCTCCAACAAAGCAATAGAATTAGAAACGGAGCAGAAACAGCGTCCGTGAAAACAGAACCTGTCGGAGGCAGGGTGGGCACAGGCGGACGGAGGGGCGTTCGCGGGTCAGTGGGCGAACCTGGATCCAGGGTGCGTTCTCCTGGGGCCCCGCCCACCCGCCTCCTTCTAGGACCTTCCTTCCTCCTTTGGGACCTGAAGGGGTCAGGTCAGCTCCCTCAAGGGCTCTCTTCCACCCCCGCGTCCCGCCGGGCCTTGGGGGCCCCGTGTTCTGCACTCTGGGGACGTAGCTGTGCGAGGGCCTGGCCTGTGGGACCCCCAGTCTGGCGGGGAGACGGCTGTCAGTGCGACGATCCCCCAGGAGAGTGCTGATGGCTGCTCTGGTGAGTGCTCCGCAGAGGGGGCTCGGGTGGGAAAATCAGAAGAGCTGGGGGAGGGGGAGGTCAGGGGAGCTGAGCAGGATGAGCAGGTGATAATGGCGGGAAATGGGGAAGGTTTGAGTCGGTTTTTGCAGTGAGCAGGAGAAGAGGGAACACGCACAGTAGGACTGCCAAGCAGCTTCGAGACGCGGCACACAGAGGCACTCAGCTGGCGTTTGTCTAACGCGTGGAAGGAACGGCGCAGGTGATCCCCATCTGATGCTCTTGCAGCAACAGAGAAGCTGGGGTCCATTTTTAAACTGTATTTTGCGCCCAGCTGGTGTGGCTCAGTGGTTGAGCGTTGACCTATGAACCAAGAGGTCAGGGTTCGATTCCCGGGTGTGGGGCGTGCAGGGGGCAGCCGATCAGTGATTCTCTCTCATCGTTGAGGTTTCTATCTCTCTCTCCCTCTCCCTTCCTCCCTGAAATCAATAAAAATATATTTAAAAAATAATAAAATTATATGTTGCTTCTCTGTAGAACGGCCTCCGGAGAACGGGCTCCCTGAGATCTGCACTCCTAAGCAGGCATCACACTCTTCCATCAGCCGACCCTGCCACACGCAAGGACCCACGCGGGTGAAGAAAAGCCACCAGCTACTCCACCAGGAAGCTCTCCACCGTGCGTGTGAGTGACGGTGGCGACGTGCCACAAGCGCCCGAGGTATGTCCCAACGCCGGGTGCCCGGGAAACGTCATATTTCAACCAGCACAGCAAACCAGGCTGAGACCCTGTGAAGGACTCAGACGGTGGAAAAGGTGGGGGGGGGGGGGGGGGGGGGGGAGCTTTTTAAAAGATAAAATGGTTTGGTTTCTCAAATGGTCATGAGCTACGGCACTAAGTCCCGAGTCCCCGAACCAAGGCTGAACGGGGACATAAATCAAAAAGAGAGGGGAGGCCCCATCCAGCAAGCGAACCGCCTTCCAGCTGCTGGAAAAACACCGCAGTGCCCCGGGGTGAATAAATAATAAAAGGACAGGGAAACAATACACCCTGAAAACACCCGTCTCTCCTGCCGCGGGCCGGATAGCGCAGGCGCAGGCGGGTTCAGGCTGCCAGGCCACACAGCCAGCGAGCAGGTGTTTACCCACAACAGAGTCCTTTCCAGAGAACCGGGGAGGGCGTTCCAAAAAACCCCACCACTTGCATTCCTGTGGGTCCTTCTGTTTCACAGTGGCAGCCTCAGCGTTGCTCGTCCACACATTTTCATATCGTTCCTTAAACAGATGGCATCCCACCATCACAAGCAACTTGCACAACAAACAGGTACAGAACACACTAATGCCTCCTAAAAACAACAGCATCCAGGTGGAAGTAATGGTACTGCAGGATCACACACTTCGAGAGCGAGAGAGGGCTTTGGTGAATCCGAGAGAGGGTCAGGGCTTGCGCTCGGGAGACGAGTAGGTGGCTAGGGAAGGCCTAGGAGGAGGAAATGCTGAGGAGAGGTCATTTCTGCAGCCAAGCCTGGGAGCAGTGCACAGAGCAGCCAGCTCTGCCTTGCCGCACAGCCTCCTGCTGTGGCTGGTGGGGGCCAGGAAGCCAGGGCAATGGCAGCCCAGGGCCGTGGGCTGGCTTCCAGGGCTGCTGTCAGGGGCACCGCACCGCCCTCCGTGCAGAGCAGCCCAGGAAAGGAGCTTCACTTAGGGATCAAGCCACTTGTACTGGGATGTTAATTGTCACAGAATGTGTCCTGGGATTTGCTTTTACTCTCCTGCATTCTTTTTTTTTAAATATGTTTTTATTTCAGAAAGGAATAGAGAGAGAGAGAGAAATATCGATAACGAGAGAATCATCCATCAGCTGCCTCTTGGGGATTGAACCCACAACCTGGGCCTGTGCCCCTGACCAGAATCGAACCCAGGACCCTTCAGTCCGCAGGCTGACGCTCCATCCACTGAGCCACACCAGCTAGGGCTCCCCTTCATTCTTGATTTAACACAATTTTACTCCCCTTCAATCTTCCCTGAAAGCTGAGATGGTCGCTATTATCCCATTTTACAGATGAGAAAGCCAAAGGCTAGTTTTCTTTCTCAAAGACTAAGAGCCGCACACTTGGGATGAGGCCGGGCGTGGTGTGGTTAGCCCAGCATCCCACACGGAGCTACATGTCAGGGACACGGGAGTCTCTGTAGGCGTGGGCAACGCATACACGAATAGCAACTGCACGGAGAGCCACACCTCTGGCCCAGGGCACCGACTATGGAGGCTGGCAATCCTGAAATATGTCCACCAGGACGCCTAGTCATACATCTCCCACAACAATGCATTAGAAGAGGCAGTCGCAGCCGTAACTCCAGGCCACTGACCAGCACAAGCAGCAGGTGCCCACAGGCTCCGAAAACCTGACCCCTCCAAGGAGGAGCGAGACCCAGGAGTCAGACCTGGGTCCTGTCAGGGGTGCCTATGACTGTTTCCACATCCGTCCGCTCTGCATTTTTTGATATTTTTCCCAGTGATTTTTAGACAAAGCAGGAGGGAGGGAGACAGAGAGAGAGACATTGATTGGCTGCCTCCTGCACATGCCCCAACTGGAGCTGGGGATCAAGCCTGCAACTGAGGCATGTGCCCTTAACTGGACTCGCACCTGGACCCTTCAGTCCGCAGGCCAATGCTCTACCCACTGAGCCAAACTGGCCAGGCCCAAGGATATTTTTCCATTGCTCTTTAGAGGGAGTAGAAGGAAGGGAAGGAGGGAAGAGAGGGAGAGAGAAACATGGATGTGAGAAAGACAGCACTGACTGACCGCCTGGAGGCAGGAAATGAACCCAAACCCAGGCAGATGTCCCTGACCAGGAATCAAACCTGAGATCCTTCACTGCCTAGCCTGATGCTCTAACCCAGCGGTTCTCAACCTTCTGGCCCTTTAAATGCAGTTCCTCATGCTGTGACCCAACCATAAAATTATTTTCATTGCTACTTCATCACTATAATGTTGTTACTGTTATGAATCGTCATGTAAATATCTGATATGCAGGATGGTCTTAGGCGACCCCTGTGAAAGGGTCATTCGACCGCCAAAGGGGTCGCGACCCACAGGTTGAGAACCACTGCAAGTCTAACCGTTGAACAACCCAGCCAGGGCCCATCTGAATTTTTTTTTTTAAATCACTTGTTAAACAACAGATCTTCATCTTCACCAAAACAAGGGTTTATTATTCTAAAACCACCTAACAAATGATGGCAAATTCACATGGCGTAATATCACAGTGCAATAGTTAATGGTGAGATCAAAAGGAAAGATATGAAAAGCAAGTTACAAAATATGTGTGAAGTGATGTCGCCTTTATTAATAGGTGGATATGTATGCATCAGTAATACTGATGTGGCCTCGCCAGCCGACGTTGCCCAATGGCTGAACATTGACCTACGAACCAGGAGATCAAGGTTCAGTTCCCAGTCAAGGCACCTGCCTGGGTTTTGGGCTCAATCTCCAGTAGAGGGCATGCATGAGGCAGCTGATCAATGATTCTCTCATCATTGGTGTTTCTCCCTCTCCCTCTCAGAAATCAATAAAAATATATTTTAAAAAATAATATTTATGAGTAGGAAAAATGGATGTACATACTGCAAATACAGCCATTATGGGTGACTTGTGTTTTCTTTCTCATGCTTTTCTGCGGTCTAGACAGCCCATGATGCTCAGACTCCAGCGTCCTCACACCCTTCTGGCGGGAGTGTCAGCAGGAACAGCTTCCCGGAGGGTCACATGGGCAGACCTGCCACGTCCCCCAGCCTTTCTCAGCCGTGACACTTCCACACGTGCACGAGAACAGTCATCACAGATGGTTTGTGTAGCAAAAGACGAGACAACTTAAACGTCCCTCCACAGGCGAATGCCAGTAAACCAAGGCCACAGCTGCTCACGGAGACGCGGGCAGGAGGAAGGCCGAGCTCGGGGACTGTCTCTGACCCTGTGACCAGGTGGGAGAAGCGGGCGTGGAATGCGGGGGGCCGTTCGCATCACGTGACTATTGAGCATATACTCGCGTGTGCGTGTGACGCACCGGCTGTCTCCGGGAGGCTCCCCTAGAAAATTATAGCCACGCGGCCTTCGAAGAGGAGAAACAAGAGCGAAGGGAAGAGGAAAGCAGGTCGGATAGCTTTCCACTGGGCTGTTGAATTTTTTACTATGCGCATACGCAACCCCAAACAAAACCCTTAAAACGCCTGGGGGACCTGCACCCATTCTCTCAGGGTGCCAGCACCTGAGCCCCGTCCTCTCTGTGCAGAAGGCAGCCCCTGGAAAATAGCTGCCTCCCGCCAGCGAAACCGGTGGACCCTGCATGCTGCTGTCCACCCGGCGCCCTCAGGGGACCCTCCCCCCCCCGCACCCCCTCTCCCCGCACCCCCACACGCACTCTTCTCGTGACCTCCAGGACCTGGTTTGGGCAAGTATGGGCTCAGCCAAAACCGGAGCCCTGTGTCTTCTGACAACAATGGCTGCCTCTCACCCGTTTGTAGTAAATAAGAGATAGTTTACCTTTCGGCAAAGGTATCAAGTTTCCCCAACTCATCCGAGAGGCCCACGAGAGAATCCAAGGTCCCCACCTGGAAAGCAGAGAGCAAGCAGGGCTCAGGGTCTGCGGCAGGGAGGCAGGTGCCTCTCCACCGCGGCCGGGCTCCTGTGCCCGCCGCCCGCCCGAGCGGAGCGCGCTGTCCTTGGTCAGCAGCCAAACTGGAAACTGGGAAGAGCTCCTCAGGGAAATCAGTGGATTTTTAAAAAGCGTTTTTAACTTTCTTGTTGCCAGGGGGATACCTTGGCACGTGTCTGCCACAGGAAGGAGGGAGTAGGATGTGGTGGCTGCCCTCGCCTGGTTTTCCCATTAGAAAGGTGGCCCGCTGGTCACAGGTTAATCCCAAGAGTCACGGAGCGGACAGACCAGAAAGCGGGTTAGAGAAAGTGCTCCTCCCCAAACCCCCTCTTCTCCAGGAGCGTCCCCCCACGCCTTCTTCTGCTCCCCTTCGAGGTATCACAGTGACGCTGCGGGCAGGGCAGCTTCTTCTCCCTCCCGTCACCCGTCGGAGTCTTTTCCTGTTCAGCTTTCCACAACCTGCTTCTAAGCGTGGAAATCATCAGAATCCGAAATTGTATTGAAGGTCTATTTGCAGAATCAGAAGAAAAAGACTGCTGTTGAGTTAGCCATCAGCCGTTAAAAAGTAGCTAGGAGCCCTGGCCGGTGTCGCTTGGTGGCTAGAGCGTCGGCCTGTGGACTGAAGGGTCCCGGGTTCAATTCCAGTCAAGGGCAGGGACCTCGGTTACAGGCTCCTCCCTAGCCCGGGCCCCGGCCAGGCGTGTGCAGGAGGCAACCCACTGATGTGTCTCTCTCTGTCTTTCCCTCTGTCTTCCGCTCTTCCTAAAATCAATGGGGAAATGTCCTCCGTGAGGATTAAAAAAAAATAGCTGGGGAACTTTGAAGCCTGGGCAGCTCTGGTACATGAAGTTGCTTCTTTTCAAGAAACTTGATTTTAAGTAACTTTGGGGCGAGTTCCTGTATATTTTCCTCTTTGTCCCCTGCAGCCTCACCCAGAGGAGATGATGATGGGGCTGAACTGACCACTGCCACAGCAGCCGTCCCTGGCCAAACGGGGGCAGGTTGGGGAAGTCAGCAAGATACGGCTCCAGACCCCGGAGCTGCCAGGGGCCAGCTCTCCAACCCGTGCCCTTCGCAGGCCGATCTAGAGCGTGGGACTGGCAAAGGTTCGAGGTGATGCGTTTAAAGTGCCGGGCCGCAGCATAGCGCTCGATAAACACCAGCAAAAGTAAAAGCACAGTCCGGCCGGCGTGGCTCGGTGGTTGAGCACTATGAACCGGGAGGTCACAGTTCAATTCCCGGCAGGGCACGTGCCCGGGTTGTGGGTTCGATCCCCAATGTGGGGTGTGGAGGAGGCAACCGATCGATGATTTCCTCTCATCACTGATGTTCCAATCTCTCTCTCCTTCTCCCTTCCTCTTTGATATCAATTATATATTTAAAAAAAAGAAGTAGAAGCATCGCCAACAGCTCTGGCAGCTGAGGGTGCAGCTCTCGTGGGAAGGGTGCGCGGAGGTTGGAACTGGGGTGCGGGGCAGTGTGCTCAGCTCTGCGGGCAGCGCCGATCCTCCAGCACCCGCAACCCCTCTTCCCCTCGGAGGCCACCACCTCGGGGAGCAGTGCAGACCGTCCCCTCTCTTTGAAGTGGGAAGACTGTCCCTATATTTGTCTGTCCTGTTTGTTTCAACCTCACTCTGTTCTCCGAAGCAAGAGCCCTTAGACCAAGCGTGTCAAACTCAAAGGCCAAACGAAGGAACGAGGTATGCAGCCTCAGGGCTGCGAGTTTGACACGCTTGCCTTAGACACTCCTGCTGTCAAACCTCTTTCTGTCATCTGCCCAGCTACCGCCAGCTCCCCTGCCTGCCTCTCCGACAGGGCCGGGAGCATCCTGGATATCCTGCCCTGTCGGGCTGACACACTCCACGCCTGAACATTTCAACTATGTTATCGGTCTTCCTAGATGTGGACGAGGAAACAGGAAGACGCTGAATGCAATTCACAAGAACTCAGGTGTGTGAGATGCTCCTCCCACGTGTGGGGACACTGCTCCCACACCCTCCCCCTGTCCCTCTGTCCTGTCGCTCCAAGTCCCCAGGTACCACGACCCATCTGGGTGATGGCGCGGAGTCCCAGGCGGGCCCTGGGCTCCGCGTCCACCCTCACCCCCAGGCTGACCCTCAGTGTGGCCGCCGCTGTCCTTATTTTCCTGTTGGCTTCCAGCAAACACCTCTCCACCCCAGCCAGCCTCCTCTCCCCCCTCCTCTGGGGACTGTACCTTGAAGTCAGGGATGGTGAACTTGGTGTTTTGTGACAGGTTGGACTTGGAGGTCACCGTGTTCATTCTCTCCAGTGCTCGTAAGTTTTCCTTATCGCCAGGGGCAGAAATCAGCCAAAACTCAGACATGCTTCCAGTCTTCTTGTATCCAGTAACTGACCAGAGCCACACACAGACAGAGAGAGGAACGGGGAAAGTGTCAGCTGTCCCTCCTGCCTCACCACTTCCTTCCCTGGGAAGTACCCCTCCCCCTGGTTCCCATCCTCTGTGCCTTTGACCTTCGGCTCAGATCCCATAACTCCAAGGACACCCAAGGGTACAAGCTGATCTGCAATGTTCTCGTCTCCACCTGAGGTGCCCTCGGGTCTCCCCCAGGGTCTCCAAAGAGGCGCCTTCCTGAGGGGGGCTCTGCCTGATTTTCGGGGACAGATCGCTTCCTTTTCCTCTGCTCTCCCAGTCCAGTGACAGGCCCCAACCGGCGTCATAAACGGGGACAGTGCACGGGGCCCGGGGACCTTCTGGTATGGCATTTCCCCTCTCCCACCTTGCATCTTCGAGGATGCAGGGTGGGGTGGAGGCAGAAGTGAGACCAGGCCACCTGGGCAAACCCCAGATCTTCACTTGCCAAACCTGAGAGGGCACTGGCTTTAACAATAGACCCAGGCCCTGGTGGGCGGCTCCGTGGTTCGAGCGTCGCCCAGATACACTCAGGTGGCAGGTTTGGTGTCTCTTCGGGGCAGACCCCCCCCCCTTCAGGGCACATACAAGCGTCCTCAGTGTCTCTCTCCCTTCCTGTCTCTCAAATCAATCAATACATGATTTTTAAAAAGTTGTAAATAGACTTCAGAAGGAAGTCTTTTGGTGAAATAAGAAAAAAGAGCGGTGGGGACCAGGGGGCTTCAAAGTCGTGTTTCCCGAGACCGGGTCGCCCTGCCCGCCCAGCGGGCAGCTAGCAGGGCCGGCGGGCAGATCCTGTCCAGCGGCCTCCGACGCCCATCGGTCCTGCTCATTCAAACGTGCACACGCCCACGCCGCGCTCCCCGCTCCCCGCTCCCCGCTGCGGCCTCCCTTCCCGTGGCCCCGGCGCCCCGGGAGGCAGAGACCCGGCTGCGGCTTTCCTTTCCCACTCGCACCCCTGCGCTCCGGGCGCGCTCAGCCCCTCCTGCCCCGCACAGCGCGGCTCCGGCTCCTCTCGGGCTACCGCCTGGGGACGCGCCGCCCCGGAGGCCACCTGCCCGGCGCGGGGAGGGCGCAGCGGAGGCGCCGGCGCGGTTCGCACGGAGGAAGCTCCGAACAGGACGCCCCGTGCGGACCACAGTGCGGACCGTCTCTGATCCCCGAGCACGCGATTGCGCGCGTCCTTACCGGGAGCCGGCGAGCCGCGCGGGCAGGCGGGCTGCGGACGGACAGACAGACGGACGCGGGGCCAGAGCGCTCGGCCGGCTCCCGGGAGGCAGCGGCTGTGCGCGGCGCCCCGCCCCGAGTTTATATGCCCGCGGAGGGAGGCGGTCCCGCCCGCCCCCGGGTATTTGCATACCCGACACCGCCTCGCCTCCCGCGGTCCAGGGCTGGGGGCCACCAGAAAGGGGGCGCTGCCCCTCCCCGTGGGGGCCGGGACCTGGGAAGTCGGACCGGAGCGGACACAACCGGAGAGGCCTGAGCGCAGCAGCGGGAGAGGCGGGGCTCCCGGGACCGGGACACCTGCCCTGCCTCGCTGCCCCGCACCCCCGGCCCCAGCCCCGGGATCAGGGCTCGAGGGCCTCAGGGAAGATCGCCGAGAGGCCCGACTGACCTGCGGAGATGGGGAGAGAGAGAGAGAGAGAGAGAGAGAGAGAGAGAGAGAGAGAGAGAGAGAGAGAGAGAGAGGGAGAGCCCGGTTGGCACACACCTGGGCAGAGCCGCAGGTCCCCCGGGGCGTGGGCGAGGCCGTCCCCGCGTCCCTGTTGCCCCGGCAACTCCCCTGCCGCCCCAGGCGCCGCCCTGGAGGGGAGGGACTGGCCGCCCGGCCCCTACTGCGCACTTCACAAAGCAAAACAAGAAAACTCTGGGAACCCCTTTCCCCTGAAGAGGAGGCCGAGCGCCTCTCTGTGGGCGCTGTCTTGGGCGCTCTCTGGGAAGGACTTTGTTTTTTTAATCAGAATTATCCTTCCAGAGAAGGCATGGTCGCTGCCTTCCGAGTGGGCGCCCCCTTAGAAAGCGGGGACCGCCACCTCCTGGTGGTGGGAGCCTTCAGATCTTTGCGGGGAGACGAAGACGCGACCCCCGCGCAGAGGGAAGGCGGCTTTGCGCACAGCGCGCTGCAGGCGGGCGGTGGGTTTGGGACTGGCACCTGCGCCCCGCAGCACCCTAACTGGGACACTCGTGCGCATTAGTCAGGCCTTGCGACACCTTCCCGAGGGAGGACAACTGAAACCGGGATGAAGAAACCCGGTGTGCGCAGCGCGGTGAGATGGCAATTCCAGGGAAGGAGTGTCTGGTGGCTCTGGACAATGGGTCTCCAATTGGGCAACTTGCTCAGCGCTGTCCTGCTTCCCATCCCCGGCGGACAGGGCCCTGGAGCTGGAGCAGGCTGCATGGACCCACGCGGAGGGATGCGTGCCCGCTGGGGCTCGGGAACTGCCAGGCATCCCACAGCTGGTTCCAGGCGCAGCCGTGGGTGCAACTCGGGCTCTGGCCCAGCCTGTCTCTGTCCAGCTGTTCCCACAGCTGCAGGGCTGGGCCAGGACTCTGAAGGTCAGCCCACGGTTTTCGTGTCCGCAGTGTTTCCCTGCCTTCACTCTTCAGGGCCTGGGCCCGGCCCCTCTGAGACTGGGTGACCCGTGTGGGAGTCCCCAGCTTGCGCACAGGGCACCATTCTTTCTATTAACACGGTTTCTTTCTAACTGGCTTGTTTCATGAAAAAAAGAGTCAGATACAACATCAGGCCTGGGCATCTGATTAAGAAAACGAATAGGCCCCACTGGCACCCTTGTCTTACCGAATACCTCTCCATTCATAAATCCACATAGTCTCTGGTATCTTAAACTTCTTGTTGAATATTGGGTTACGTCAGAGTTGGTGACACTACTGCTGTAGGGGTGGCTTGGCATTTCTCCAATGAGTTGTTTTATTTTCTGCTTACAAAGGTAATTCTGTGCTTCCTACGGAGATTTTGGGAGACACCGAAAAGTAGGAAGACGGAGGTAAAAATATCAACTGTGTTTCTGTGATCTGAAAATAGCCACCATTAACATTCAAAGTATCCTTATTGCTTTTTAAAAAATTCTTTATGGTTTAAAGTATTACATGTGTCTTCTTTTCTCCCCATCGACCACTCCCCAGCCCCTCTCACCCCCCAGCACAGGCCCTCACCCCCCCCCCTTATGTCTGTGCCCACAGGTTGTGCTTATATGCATGCATACAAGCCCTTTGGTTGATCTCTTGCCCCTCGCCCCACCCCCACCCCCTGCCTTCCCTCTGAGGTTGGATGATCTGCTTCTCTGTCTCTGGGTCTATTTTTGTTCATCAGCTTATGTTGTTCATTATCTTCCGCAAATGAGTGAGATCATGTGATATTTATCTCTCTCCAACTGGCTTATTTCCTTATTACTTTTTAATGCATATTCATATAAACAGATATAAACATTCTGGCACGAATGAGATTACAGAAATATTACACGTAAAGTCTGGCGTCCTACTGTCAATCGCTTTTCTAAATTGATCAAATCTCTCTTGTCAGTGAATGTAACCTTTGTCCCCAGCAGTTTAGCAGAGCTCAGGACTTGAGTCAGAGACATTCGATTTCAAAGGCAAATAAAGAGATCTTGTTGGACAACTTACATCTTGAAGTAAAAAGGGAGAGAGAGAGAGAGAGTTAAAAACACACTAACTTGCTCAAGGGCATTTTGATTTGCAATTTTCAAGGGCAAGTTTCCCTGTTAAGTGAGACCTGTCTTTAATGCAGAGAAATCGGCCACAAGTTGTGGGGCCTGGCCCCTTGTCTATTAGGAGAACATCAACTCTGGTTCCAGGCATGGAAGGAAAGCCGTTCCCTTCAGAGTATCAGCCTGAAGCAGCATTTAACGACCCATTTTCACCACCCCCCCCCCAAAGCCTCTGGAACCTGCAGTTCCAGCCCTGCCCGCTGAGCTGATGCCCAGACACCTCCAGGTTATGAAAAATGCTGAGCCCCACAGCCCGAAAGGACCAGGTCATGAAGGAGGCTCTCTTCCGAAATAGAAAGGCTGGGCAGGAAATGCCAGCCTTGGATCGTCTCTGCTTATTATGGATCATAGACCTGAAATGTCTCCACAGTTGGCAGTGGTTATGCTTTGAGCCGCCTGACGTCTGTGCAAGATCGAACAGTCCTGTCAGGTTTGGGAACCAGAAGAACGAGGCTGGCCCAACTGGTCTGCTGTTCTAAGGTCTCGCCCAGGTGGCTCCTCTGGACCTCGCTAGCTATTGCCTCATGGAGGTAGCCCGGAAGATGCTCTGTCCAAAGAAGCACAGACACACGTCCCCCCTGCCATGGGCGCAGGTGAGTTCTAGGCTCCGCTGAGAAGAGCCCAGGGCGGGGTGTCCAGAGGGACAGCTCCCTAGAGGAGAGACATGGAAGTGGAATTGTCCCTGGGGAGGCCGGAAGGTGTTGAAGAAACAGATGAGGCTTTGAAATGAGCCCATCAGTGATCTGCGTCACCTTTCCCATCCCCCCGAAGAGGGCCCACCTTCCGCTTGTTCTGAGGCTGGTAGAGAATAGCATGGGAGGCCCTGGCTGGCATGGCTCAGTGGATAGAGCATCGGCCTGCGGACTGAAGGGTCTCAGGTTTGATCCCAGTCAAGGGCACGTGCCCAAGTTGCGGGCTTGGTCCCCAGTAGGGGGCGTGCAGGAGGCAGCGGATCCACGATTCTCTCTCATCATGGATGTTTCTACCTCTCTCTCCCTCTCCCTTCCTCTCTGACATCAATAAAACAAACAAACAAACAAACAATAACAACATGTCTTCAATGTCATTCCCTTGGTAGGAAGTAGAGTGGAGTGAGTGCTTCTGGGAAGAGTCTGGGGTACGGCCAAGAGCTCCGCAGGGTCTTGAGTTCTGACTTAGGAGCTGAGAGGATCTGATCTCAAGTCCTATTTCTGTTGTTTAGTAGCTGTGCCCTGTCACTCTGTTCACAGGCTCCTCACCTGTGAAACGGGGGCCTCCAGGGCTAGTGAGTGTCCTCAGGGAAATGGGATGAGAAAATGGCGCGGAATGTGCAGGTTCGCCTCGTCGGGAGATGCTGGTCTTTTTACTCTGGTTTCAGGCTTCGGGAAGGCAAGGACCACATCTGCTTCACTCACTGTCAAGTTCTCAGGCTGAGATGCTCAGCGAATATTTTTGGGATCACCTAAAGCAGGGGCGGGGCGTAAGTGCTGAAGAGTGCCTGGAGAATCTGGGTGAGAATTTATTTACTTTTCTTAAATCTGTTCTGCTTTAGAAGTTTTAAACGGGTTGTAAAGGTCACAAAAACATAACATTGTGTTCCTAAGTATTGGGTATGTATGGAAAATATGAATGGCATTCATAATCACTTATTTATGGTTATAAGACTAAAAAAAAAAAAGGACTAAAAATTGGAGACAACGTGTATGCCCAGTAAAAGGGGATTGGACAAATTAATAATGGTACAATCACGCTGTCATTAAAAATGTCTTAGAGAAATATTAAATGGCATAAGAAATGATCATAACATTTTAAGTGGAAATCCAAAATTAAGATTCCAATTTTTCACTGATGTTTCCCTCTCTCTCTCTCTCTCTCTCTCTCTCTCTCTCTCTCTCTTCCTCTCTGAAATCAATAAAAATATATTTAATAAGAAAAAAAGAGAGAGGGAAAACTAGAATGAACCCTGAGTTGCTGGATTGGAACTAGCGGTATCAGTAGTGAACTAGATTTCAGGTGGATGGATGAATGAATGGATAGATAGATGATAGATGATTGACTGATAGATTATTTCCTCCCTCTGTTGACTGAGGGAGCCTGGAAGCAATGAGTTGCCACCTGCCAGGCACTGTTTAATATGTTTATTTAATAAGGGGATTCCCAACTTGACAAATACTATGATATTGAACACATATAGCAACCAGACATTCAATTATTTGGTAAATATACGTTGTTCATTGCCATCGGTAGTACATCCTTGGCGCATACACAGCGGATAAACGTTGCTGAAACTCAGAATCTGAGAACCACACTGTGCTGACTGATGTCAGAGGTCTCGCACGTCGGGTTCTCTGAATACTTGACCTCTATATTGATCTCAATACCATGCAGCCAGCATTTGGGGGGAGCCACTGAGTGGATGGCTGGGGGGCGGGGCCTTGCTGCCCCTCCTGGCCCTCAGCCCGAGGCCAGCTCTGCTGAGTGCCCAGGGGGTCCGGATCATCACTGGTGTGGGCTGAGCTGGTCAGCCGCTGGCCTGCGGGAGGAAGTCTGCAGGCAGAGGCAGGAGAGCACAGGAGACAATGGTGGGGACGTGGCCAGTCCTGTCCTCCTTCCACCCCAGGTGCCTGCTGCCAGCTCAGGGGACAGTCCACACCCTTCGCCAGCTCCTCGGGAGGACAGTGTGGGTGGTTCCCGCCCAGCCTCTCCTTCCGGAGGTTTGAAGGCTCCCTTTCAGAGCTGCGGGGACACCTGTGAGCATCTGCTGCTCTGTACGCCACCCCGGCCCGTCCCGGGGACCGACGAGGCAGGAGTGACACCTGACGGGAACTCGGATGGAGTGGGCCAGCAGCATCTTTCTTGGCATGAGCTTTCCACTGGAAACACGAGCGCCAAGCTGACAGGGGATTTGCATCAGAAGGTCCTCCAGGAGCAGTGGCTCTGCACTCACAAAGCCAGGAAGAGCAGCAGGCGCCTCCCGCAAGCTGCGCGATGGGACCGCATGCAGGGCGCCGGCTGGCAGGGCGTGGGCAGGACCCAGGGCGGAGCTCAGCGTGCATGCAGGTCCTGGGCATGACCTGAGCGGGATTCCTGAGGACAGAGAGCCATCCCACCTGCACGCTTCCAGCTCATCCTGCTCCCCACCCCTGCTTACTCTCGTTCTCCCCAGCGGCCTCATCCCAAACCCCAGGGGCTCCCCGAGGACCCCCGCAGAAACAGCTGGTGCCAGGCCAGATGCCCCCATGTCTGCAGAGAAGCTGGGCCCCGAGGCTCCTGCCACCCAGCTGACCCGTTGCCTCTGCCCCTCCTGGGAAGGGATGGAGAAAGCAGAGGCGTGTCCTTGGTGACAGGGCCTCGGAGGTGACAAGACCATCAGGAAAGATGGTGTCTTCCTGCTTCACCTCCAGTCAAGCTCATCAATGATCAGTAGAAGGAATGAACGAATGAGTTACAGGCATCACCCGGGGCAGTATTCCTCTCCTCCAGGGGGGTGTCCCCGACGACACCCACCCGCCTCTGAGCACCTGGATCTCCTCCGCGCCAGGGGCCGCCCCTTCCCCGTCCTGTCAGCTGCCCACTCCTGTGGCCACACCCTGGCTTGTCATCACCTGAAACTGCTCCACCTGTGAAGGCTTAGCTACCACGAGCCCACTCTCTTTCCACAGCTGCTGTCCCTCCCACTCATGCCGAAATCCCACTGCACGCACACGCACACACACATGTGCACACATACACATGTGCACATGTGTACATATGTACATGCACACACATGCATGCGCACACACTGTACGGGGTGGCGTACACACGCCTCTGCTTTCTCCTGTTGTTGCCACCTCCTGATCCGAACTCTTTTCCTGCCAGACGGAACCATCTGACTTCCTGCTCAGTGGCCCCTGGGGTTCCCTGGTGCCCTACTCTTTCCACACACCCCCACTTGTTTCAGGGGAACCCTCCCCTAGGTCGGCTCCTTCTCTTCACCTGCGTCCTGGCTGCTGCGCTGCCCCAGGAAGCGCCCCGCAGGACTTCTTCCTGCGGAGAGGCCCGTTGGCTGTGCTCACTCGCCCGTTCGCACGGTCCACTCCCGGGCCTGCTCTCGGGGCCCTTCAGCTGCTGGGGAGGCAGCAGAGGCAGCCGCCCAGGCCACGCACCCCTGCTCTGCGGGTCCCTTCCTTGGGTGCAGCCTCCATCCTGTAGATGACTCTGCCTCCTACGAGAGGAAAAGTGACACCTCCTGTCCCTTCTCGTCCCCCCACCTGTGACTCATCGCCCCACACAACCCGTCCCCACTGCCGCCTTTCTCCTCCGGCCTCTGAGGATGGACAGGCTCCCCTTCTTTGAGGTCAGCACCCCTCCAGTGCTCACCCCCAATCCTCACATCTCCCCCCTTCCCTCTCCTTTATCGTCTCACTGTCAGCCTCCCCATCCCTCCGCTCAGCTTGCCAACAAGCTCAGTCGTCTTCTACCTTAAAATCCACCCCCCCCCCTGGCTCCGAGTCCCCCTACCCACCGCCCCATCTCGCTCCTTCCCAAACCGGAGGCCTCTGGCGCTGCCCACACACCTGGGTTCGCCTGACAATGGGGGACCCACTGTGCTCACTGTTGGGAGAACAATGTGCGGCATGACAGGCAAGGCCACCTACCTGGGAAGCTCCCAGTCCTGGCGGAAACCGGGCACTGGCAGCCCGAGATGTGCCTCTGCGTGTGGGGGTTATTGAGCTAAAGGCAGCGAGGCCCGGTGGCTCCAGAGAAACGCCTGCTCCACTGCCTTTAATTTTCCGGAGGAATTTGGGTTAGGGACCTCGCCCATAGTAACAGACGGCCAGGTAACCCTTTCCATCTGTTTAAAGGGCAGAGCAGCTGCCACTTGCTGAGCGCCTGCTCTTCCTCGCCCCTGCACTGCCCTCTGTGGCCCACGCCTCCGTCCCTGGCCCTGGCTCAGATGTCACATCCACCCCGCCTTCCCCTCTGTCATGGAACCTCTCATGTACTCAGAGTCTTTGACTCCCTCATGTCTATGGGGTTCCCTTGCGCACAAAATTAAATTTGATTTTCTCTTGTCAATCTTGTGGATCTGATTATTCAGCCGCCAAAGGGACCGGAGGATGACAGGGAAACCTTTCCCTGTCCCAGCACAAGAAGTAGGTAGATAAAAGCGAGAAATTTACTTTTTCTTTATTCACAGCTCTAGGAAGAAAGGGGTAAGGGCGCTGAGCGTGACTGGGAAAACCCACTTTAAATACGATTGTCCCTGAAGACGTGACAGGGTGAAAGCGCAGGATGACCCAGATGCCTGAGGAGCAGAGGGGTGTGGGAGCAGGAAGTGCGATGCCGGTGGCAGGAAACAGCCGGCTTATCAGGGAGGTGTGTGTAGGTGGGGCTTTCCCTCCTCTGTTTGCAGAGATCTGCTTCATTCATTTTTTAAAAATATATTTTATTGATTTTTTTTTTTACAGAGAGGAAGGGAGAGGGATAGAGAGTTAGAAACATTGATGAGAGAGAAACATCGATCAGCTGCCTCCTGCACACTCCCCACTGGGCATGTGCCCGCAACCAAGGTGCATGCCCTTGACCGGAATCAAACCCGGGACCCCTGAGTCCGCAGGCCGACGTTCTATCCACTGAGCCAAACCAGTCAGGGTGCTTCATTCATTTTTAAAAAATATATGTTTTTATTGATTTAAGAGAGGAAGGGGCGGGGCCTTCGGGTTCTGTGCAATCAGCTCCTATGGACAATTCAAGATGGTTTTCCCGAGGGAGCGCACTCCTTCACACACCCGCCAGCAGCGTGTGACCTGCGGCCCCACGTCCTCGCCATGGCTGTTGGGATGTCAGCCATTCAGGTGTGTGTGTGACAACAGTACATGGCGGCTTTCCTCTGCGTTTCCCTGATGACTAGTAGAGTACACTTCCATGGGCTATTGTCACTAACACACTCATCCATGCATTTGTGTTGGATTGTTTGTTTATTCATGATCGAGTGGCAAGAGTTCTTTATGGTTCCTGGCTACCAGTCCTTGGCCACGTATGTTTTGTGAGTATCCCCCCCTCCCCCCAGTCTGTATTTTGTCTCTTCAATTTCTTAACTGTATTTTTTGATGGTCAGAAGTTTCTAATTTTGATGAAACGACTAATTGTTGCTTTTTTTTTTTTTTTTTTTTACAATTATGGCTTTTTGTGGTATGTGGGTTATTTGAGCTAAAGTCACAAGTCCCCATCCCCCAAGTCACAAGCTATTCTGTTTTTTGTTTGTTTGTTTCTGAAAACAAGTTTTATTTAAATAAGGGTTTAAATACATAGCATTAAAACTGAAGGAGGGGAAAAAAACACCCCAGAAATCCTTTTTTTTAACTTCGCATGGCATTGGGCAGCTGTTGCGAGTAAGTTGCGAGCTCTATGGTGTTTGGACAACAGTTAGCTAGGATCTGTCTGGTCGAAAGGCCTTGGTGGCAAACCAGAAGTCCTCACCTCTCCCTGGAAGGAAGGGGGCCGGCGGCTCTGGGCTCCCTCACCTGGTCAGGGGTAGGTATGTGACTAGGAAGGCTCCCTCTGGTGGTACGCATGCCGCTGCCGCCTTGTCCCTCTCCTCTCCGCTTCCCCCAAGGCTGCTCAGGCGCCGACATTCTCTGAGGGCAGGGAACTCTGGTGAGGAGCTTTGACCAGACATGGGCTTGGCTGAAACATCACTGTATTGCTCCGTTTCAGGCTGGACACTGCCAGGCGCCTGCTGCTTGACCTCTGCTGAAGTGAGGGACTTCAAGGCTGGACAGCAGGGCTCTTTCAGTTTATTGCAGGAAGGAGTTACACTAGTCTGAGGGAAAAGCAGACCCCAGAGGGGTGCATTGTACAAGCTGTGAGGTTTTTGAACTTGTGACAAGGGACAGAAGGGAAATTCTACTCATTGCAAAGACATCCTCACTTAAGCTTCTGTGAGCCAAAAGCACTTAAAACCCATGAACCTTCTCAGTGGGTCGTCTTAGCCCGTCCAAGCTCGACGAGGAACTGGCATATGTTCTTGCGCTGGTCACCCTGCAGCTGAATTACTTCTCCATATTCTGGGTGCTCAATTTCAGTACCATTGCAGGTACATTTTTTCTTAAAGGCCTTCACTGGTTTCTTTCTATCGTCATCATCAGCGATCCCTTGGACAGTAGTAAGGGTCTTCCTGTTGTTTCTCTATTGAATTCTTATATGGATACTAGAGGCCCAGTGCACAAAAATTAGTGCACTTGGGGGAGGGGTCCCTCAGCCTAGCCTGTGCCCTCTCGCAGTCTGGGAACCCTCAGGGGATGTCCACCTGCTGGCTTAGGCCCGCTCCCCTGGCGATCGGGCCTAAGCTGGCAGTCAGACATCCCTCTGGCAGCCCGGGAGCCCTCGGAGGATGTCAACTTGCCAGTGGGGAGCAGGCCTAAGCTGCAGTCGGACATCCTTAGCACTGCTGAGGCAGGAGAAACTCCCACCACCACTGCTGTGCTGGCAGCCATCAGCCTGGCTTGTAGCTGAGTAGAGTTTCCCCTGTGGGAGCGCACTGACCACCAGGGGCAGCTCCTGCATTGAGCGTCTGCCCCCTGGTGGTCAGTGTGTGTCATAGTGACCAGTCATTCCCAGTGGTTCTGCTGTTAGGGTCAATTTGCATATTACCCTTTTATCATATGGATATAATCCCCAATGCTAGCAGGAAGCAGGTCATCACTCTGACTTGCATCAGCAAAGGGGTTGAAAGAGTGGAGGTTCTGGATAGCAGTCTTACGATATGATTCCTTTTCCTTGGTGGAAGCGGCCTGGGGGAGGCTGCAGCGGAAGAAGGCGGGCAGGGGGGACGGAGCATCGGGAAGCGAAGTGAGAGGAGCACAAGGGGGAGGTTGCTGAGTCCTCTGCGGCGGCTCAGTCACTGGAGCCTATCCTGTTTCTTTTAAAAAGCTTTATGGGTTTAATGTTGATGTCTAGGTTTATGATCATGGTTTTGGGATGGTGTTAAATAGGACAGAGCTCCTTTTCTCCACACAGGCATCCTGCCTGTCCCCGCATCGCTGTTGAAAAGAACTTCCTTCCCTCATTGGGCTGCTTGGATGCCTGCGTTGGACGTCAGGTGGTGGCATTAATTGGGTCTGTTTTTAAGTCTCTTCCCTGATCTGTCTGTTGATTCTTACTCCAGAATCACACAGTTTTGGTTACTGTAGCTTTACATATATAGTATGTCTTGAAGTCAGGTAGCAGTAAGCCTTCTAATGCCCCACCATCCCCTCAAGTGCTTTGAAAAAAAAAGAACAAACACAAACATTTTGCGTTTTTACACATTCTAGAATCAGCTTGCCAATGTCTACCAAATAATTAAAAATTACAAAGCCTGCTGGGATTTTGATGGGGGTTGCAATGTATTTATAGATCAATGTGGTGAGAATGGACATCTTAACAATAAGTCTCATCCTCAATAATGCTGTTGTCAACCCCATTCCTCCCCCCACCCACTGCTCTCTGCCATCTTGCCTGACTCTGAGACTGGGAGGCAGCCTTGCCCTGCCCTTAGCCCCCACAGCAATCATGGACTGCTGACTTTCTCCCTACATACCCCAGGCCCAGGCTCACTCTGTTACCGCCTGCACGGGGCTAACACAGGCCCCCCTCCTGACCCTCTTAGGTCATTGCAATCACCGCTCCCCCAGCTGGACCTGTAACTCTAGCTGCACTTGCACCTCGGAGAGACAGCTCGTGCAGCACTGAGCCTGCCACTCTGCCTGGCACCCACAAGCTCCAGGGTGAAGTCCACTCGCCTTAACGTGAACTGCACACGGTCATGATCTGGCCCTTCTGACCTATCAGCTCATTTCCTGCTGGTTCCCGTACCTTCCTCTTCTGGAGAGCCTCACCAGCCCCTGCTCGGCATGCCCGTCATGGCCTGCACATGGGACCGGACATGTAATGCACAGCCCCTCGTTCAATACTGACTAAGCCCGGCCAGTGTGGCCCAGTGGTTGAGCGTCGACCCATGAACCACTCAGTTCCCGGTCTGGGCCGATGCCCAGGTTGGGGACTAATCCCCAGTGTGGGGCATGCAGGAGGCAGCCAATCCATGATTCTCTCTCATCACTGATGTTTCTATCTCTTTCTCTCTCCCTTCCTCTTTCTGAAATCTATAAAAATGGCGAGACAGCAGGATGTTGAACCAAATGTGAGGCCTTTCTGACGTGGGGCCAGGAGGCTGCCATGTCCTCTGCCCGCCCCACATTCATTGCCGTCTCTGTGTCTGTGGAGCGGGCAGCCCTAGGGCTTGGAGGCCTAGCACGTCATCCGTGAAGTGAGGTGCTTTCTTCTGGGGCCAACGGCTTTGCTTTTTGTTTTAACCTGACCGCTTAAATGCTCTTGGTAGAACATTCACTAGCATGACAGCCTAGTGCCTCAGTTCTGAAAACAGTCAACCAATGGCACGGTGAGCTCCAAGGCTCTGGCTGACACGTCAGCCGGCAATTCCATCCCAAAGGCGGAGGCCGTCCAAGGACAGCAGTCACCTTGCAGCCATCTGTGGTCTCATTAACCCGGGCTCAGGCGCAGTAAACAGCTGCTCTTGTTCAGGGCGAGCCGTACAGCCACCACGCCAACCCGTCTCCTTCCAAACGCCCTGGACGTGCCCGCACACTGTCCTGCGTGTCACGGACACGAAGTGCAAGCCTGTGCTTGAAGGACACAGGCAGGACACCCCAGTCTGCGGCCAGGTGTAGGGTGTCTCCTGCCCTCTGGTTTGGGTCCCAGGTCCCAGAGAGGATCTTCATGGTCAAGTCCGACAAACCTTTCCGTTTGTCTTTGCTCCACTTCCCTGGCTGGAGTTCTCCCAGCCAGAGCTCCCTGGCAGGGTGGGCTGTGTCCCCGGCAGCCTTTTGTTCCTCACAGGCAATCGGCCTGGCAATCGGCCCAGTACATGTTAGGCTGATGTCAGGAGGCTGCTGGGGAGGAGGAGGAGCCGCTGTGGGTCAGAGACGGCACCTTGGAGGGGGTGACATTTCCGCTGGGTTCTGGAAGGTACAGAGTAGCCGGCCATGGGCACGCTGAAGGCATAGCATTCCAGGCAGAGAGAACAGCAAGTGCAGAGGCCCCGAGGCCAGGAAAGCAAGAAAGCACCGAGGCTGCGGCCCCTGCACAGCGCTCCAGGTCAGGGCCAAGAGGAGCTGCAGGAGGGCTGGGTCGCTCTTGTCCGGTCAACAGGGAGTTTGGGTTGGAAGGTGTGCACCCTGGTACTAAGCCAGGGAGTGATTCTATTCTGATGCAATATTTTACGAGTCTCTGAGGGCTGAGGGGAGAGCTGGCGGCAGCAGGGAGCAGGGAAGCTGGGACCTTGAGGTGGTGGCTGCAGGAACGTCCAGTGTTCTGGGGCGACAAACAGTGGAGCTGGGTTCAGTGGGTCCTCACGGGGCAGACTTAGGCAGGGCCCAGCCTCCCTCATCCCTGTTTGGTTTCTGAGCTGGTTTTCTTGCCTTCCTGGGAATTCCTTTTCCTTTTAGACTGGCCAGAGTCTGTGACTGTCGTTTGCAAGTAACAACCCGGCGGACGTGGGATAGAACCATAGAAGAGGGAAAAGGCAAAGACAAGGAGATGTGTGGGGTGAGGAAGGAGACGGGGAGGGGAGGAGGCTTCTGGAATGGCAACTAATAATGGAACATTTAAGGTTAAGTAGAGCCTGCAGCTTAACTATTTTTTTCTTCTGATTATAGATTTTTGTTTAAAGTGTTATATATGTCTCCTTTTCCCCGATTGACCCCCCCAGCCACCCCCACCCCCGAGGGCAAGCCCCCACTGCCCCAGTGTCTGTGTCCGTTGGTTCTGCTAATGTGCATGCATACGAGTCCTTTAGTTGATCTCTAACCGCCCTCTACTCTTTTCTTAAACAATACTCAATGTTTTGATTCCCAGGAGTAAATAATAATAGCTAATACTTACATAGTGTTAACTGTCAGGCACCGTGCTTCATCCGTACCATATTTCATTGAATCTGAAGTCCATTCATTAACTCCAAGTTGCACCATTACTCCTATACCACTAGAGGGGAAAAATACTGTCTGACACGCAAACCCCATCCTTATTTCAGGGATGTTAAAAATAGATGCCTTGGAGTCGGTGATCTGTGGCCTATATTCATTTATCTTTACAACAGCCCTTTGAGGTACAGATGAGGAAAAGGGGGGAGGGAGTGACCAGGGTAACTCGCTCGATCCAGGTGCTGTCCGGGGGCCAGGATTTGTACCCAGGCGGTATGGCTCTGAAGCCTGTACTCTTACTCCGAGCATGGGCATCAAATAAGGTGTCGTATCAAGTTCATTACAGCCCAGGGACTGAGTGCTTGTGTTCGAGATGATACTAGAAACACCAGAGAAACTGCACGGTCCTCAGTGAAGAGCAATCCTGGACTGCCACAGGTCATGCCCTCGGGCCAGTGACTGTGGGAAGAGTGGTTCTGGCACTAAGACCGAGAACACCTTGTTCATCTCACAGAAAACACGGCGGCCCCTCCTGTGCGGTTCCTGGCTCTAAGGATGACATTCATCCTAATTTATTTTGGTTAATCTTCGCCTGAGGATATTTTTCCATTGATTTTTAGAGAGCGTGGAAGGGAGGGGGAGAGACACAGAGTGAGAAACATCAATGTGGGAGAGACACATCGATTGGTTGCCTTCCGCACGCTCTGACCAGGGCTGGGAATCGATCCTGCAACCAAGGTATGTGCCCTTGACCAGAATGAAACCCAGGACCCTTCCGTCATTGGGCCGATGCTCTATCCACTGAGCCAAACTGGTCAGGGCCAGCTATGACACTTCTTGTTGGGGAGACACAATGTGTGCAAGGACCTGTTTGAAAAAACAATCATCAGGCACCAAAATACAGCTTTCATGTCCAAAGGCCAAAATGTATAGGAAAAGAATTGGGACTTCGGGTCAGGATGAGGAGTGGTCAAGTAACTGATTCATTTTCACAGTAAATATTTACTGAAAGTGGGCCATACGCCAGGCACTGGGTCGGTCCCAGGGAGCCCACCGATGAGCGAACAGTCCTGTCCTCACGTCTAGATGGAGGGGATGGCCAGAAAAGCACATTACAATCTACAAAGATGGCTGCCGTCGATTTGTTTCTAAACCATTCACAACAATCCAAGGACGAGGGCGGGTATAGCTGAAACCCGAAGGATGGCTCATGTGTGAATCGTCCAGCTAAGTGATACATATGTGAGCTGGAGACATTAAACGTTTAAATACAAGATTTTCCTGGAGTCACCACGGCGATGGAGGAACGACAGCAGAGTGAAGAACCTGTTCAAGAGGGGCCCACCCTGGCTAGCAGAGAAGGAGGCTTTGCGGGCTCTTTAACGAGGACCCTTTCGTCAGCCGGGGGAGGTTGCGGTGACGTAAGGAAATCGGGGAGCCTGGGAGAACGTCCAAGCACAGAGGATTACAGCCACGTGCAGTATTACTATGCCCGTAGGATGAGCTCCTTATACTTTTACAATAAAAAATCTATCAGAAAAGGTGTAATTGCCTGAAAAGGTATTTATACAGTCCACAGGAGGATGAGCAACACACCCAACGGCCGAGTCCTGATGCGCTGGTAGGATCTGGGTGTCAGGAGAGGGGGAGGCAGTGCAGAGTCCAGACGGGCCTGGGGTGAGATTCGAAATCAGAAGGCGGAAACGGATGCTGGCGAGACACAAGGCAAACCCCGGCCTCGGTGGGAAAGAGGGCCGAGCGCGGGAAAGTGAACGGGTCTGGGGGCCTTAACGACTCGAGTGAGGAACGGGACCCACTTACTCCCCTTACACCCAATGCACAACCGTAAGTGATGGACACCACCTCACAGTCTGTGGGCGTTCACCGCACATTCCTGGAAATAACAGAGGGAATGCCATGGTGCATACAATTACTCGGGATCTCTCTTTCTGCCTCCTGCAGACCCCCTACTGGGGATGTGCCCGCAACCAAGGTACATGCCCTTGACCGGAATCGAACCCGGGACCCTTCAGTCCCCAGGCCGACGCTCTATCCACTGAGCCAGACCGGCTAGGGCTACCCGGGATCTCTTGACAGTCACCCTGCACAGCTTGGAAGATAAGCGCCTTCCATTGGAAGATAAGCCCGCTGCTCCGGAGCCCAGGGTCCTCCTGCAGGAGCCACGCTGCCGCCCCGCGGAGGGTGCCAGGCCTGCGTGTCAGCGACCACGACCCCACGGCCCCAGACGCGCGCAGCATCCCTGCCTGCCCCCGCCTGCGGGCACGGCCTGTGCCTGTCCGGGCGGAGGTGACGATGCGGTTCCAGGCTTCCACCTCGGCCAGGTTCTCAGGTCCTCGGCGACCGGGAGGGCGGTTCCCTGCGCAAACGGAGATCCCCGGAGAAGCGGGTCAACTCGGGGAAAAGCACGGGCGTCAGGGGCTGTGTCCGTCCTCGCGGCCACACGCGCGTCTCCAAGGACCTTCACCCCTTCTTTTCACTATTTTATTCCTCAATGTCCTTCCTTAGCGGGCGAGTGTCCAGCAAAGTCCAGGCCAGGTAACACGTATTTTAAAGATAACATTTCTCCCTCTTTTCCTTAGAGAGCGAAGGAGAGAAACATCCGTGATGAGAGTGGATCGCTGACCGGCTGCCTCCTGCGCGCCCCTCCTTGGGGACGGAGCCCGCAGCCCCGGGCTGCGCCCTGATCGGTAAGGGGAAGCGACCGGTGGCCCAGGCCCAACCACTGAGCCACACTGGCCGGGCACAAAATGACGCTTTCAACACACGATGTGAGGGAGCGTTTATCTGTAACGTAATGTGGCAGAGAAGACACGCTTCCACCCCCGATTCCCTCCGCCGAACCCGCAAGGCCTGGGGTCGGCCCACACCGCCCGCCTCCCCGCCCGGGACCCCGGCCTTCGGGCTGGACAGCGGCCCCGAGGGCTTCGGACCGCTTAGGACGCCGCGGGGACGGAAAGCGCCCCCACCTCCCAGGCCCCCGGTCAGGGTCGCGGGTAGGCCCGCCGCCCCGCAGGGGCCTCGCCGCTCTAGCCAGCAGCTGCCCTACTTCCCTCTGCCCGCTGCTCTCCCGCTTCCGGGAACGGGCGCTTCCGGGAATGGACGCTTTCCGGCGCCGGAAGTGCGTCATCGCCCCGCGCCCGCGCCGCGGAAGCCCGGGGAGGCGAGGCTCGCGTGCGCCGGGACAGCTCCTCCGCGGGCATCTCGGGCCGCGCCCCCGCGCCACCATGCAGGTCTCTAGCCTCAACGAGGTGAAGATCTACAGTCTCAGCTGCGGCAAGTCCCTTCCCGAGGTGAGTGCTTCGGGGCATCCTCGGGGCGCCGCTCCTTCCGCCCGGCTCCTGGACCGTCGCAGCTGGGCCCTCCTGGGCCCCGACCCGGGCTGGTCCGGGGCCGGAGCCGGTGCCGGGGAGCTGTGGGCGCCAGGAGACGAGCACCGGGGGCGAGCCGGCCAGTGAGGCGGTAAGGGGACTTGGGTCAAGTTCTGCAGGTCGGAGGACGCGTCCCTGCAGAGGAGACCTGACGGGGGGACTGACAGACAGGTCTCCCTCCTTTTAACGCCCGTGCAAATATGCTTCTTATTGATTTTAAAGAGAAAGGGAGAGGGAGAGATAGAAGCATCAGTGATGAGATGGAATCGTGGATGGGCTGCCTCCTGCACGCCCGTGCCTCCCTCTTCCTCTATTACCCCCGCTACCCGGACGTGTGCCTCGACCTCCTGGCTCATGGGTTGGTGGGTTGGTACCGAGGCCCTGAGCCGGGCCGGCGGGCGGGGCGTTTGAACCTTGCGGGCGGAGCTGATTTCCCGGCGTCTTAGGGCACCGCGTGGGAAGGGGCGGGAATCAGCCCCGCTCTCCTGATCTCACCGTCCAGCTACGGGGCAGGTCTGGGGAGGCCGCTTCCCCGGCTCTTCTCCCGGGTAAGTGAGGGTGGAGGGTCTGTGCAAGCACTCCCGGTGGGTGGGAGCATTCTGCAGGAGCGCGGTCCCGTCCGGAGGCCGCCCGTTGGAGGGTGGCATGAAACCTTCCGCCTTCGCCCAGCTGGCCTGGCTCAGGTTAGGAGCGTGGACTTGGGCGTGGACCTGTGAACCAGGAGGCGATGGTTCCATTCGGGGTCAGGGCACAGGCCCGGGTGGCGGGCTTCCATCCCCAAGTAGGAGCGTACAGGAGGCAGCCCATCCGCGATTCTCTCTCCTCGTGGACGCGTCTGCCATATCTCTCCCTTCCTCCCTCCCTTCCTCTCTGAAATCAATAAGGACATCTGTATCAGCGGCCTCCTGCCGGGTGCGGGGAGGGCGTGAGGTCCGAGAGATTGGCGACCTCCGATCGGTACAAGATGCTGCTTGCTGTTGGCCTGGTCCCGCGCTGGGAAAGCAGAGTCGGGGTGGCCCTTGGGGTGCCCCTCCCTGAAAGGCCTGGAGCCGGTGGTTAGATGCTCCCTTCCTTCTCAGAATCCAGGCCACTGGCCTCCTTGTCTTCCAGCTGCTCTCCGCCCGTGGCCGTTCTCTTCTCGTTCGCCCCACACGCTTGCCGAGGGTGACCGCCCGCAGGCAGCCGCTCTGAGTGGGGGGATGCGCGGTGCACCTGCTGCTGCGGTTCCGCTGGGGAAGGTGACCGCGAGAGCAAACAAGGACAGGCTTCCATACAGCCGGTGGCCAGTGCTGGACAGACGGCTGGTGCTGGACAGGCGGGAAGAGGGCTGTTGAGGGTCAGGTGTTGGGCATACAGCCTTCGGGGTGGGGGGGGGCTCTCTCCAAGAGGGGACATTTGAGCAGGAGCGTGGATGACAAAAAGGTGGAGAGAACGGAAGGCGTACATGCCCCGCAGTGGGGATGCACTTGGCACGATGGAGGGACCGAAGAGCAAGAGGCCCAGGTGTGACTGTGACCTGCTCATGGGGGAGAGAATGGGGCCGGTGACGGTGCAGCGGCTGGCTCCTGTGCCACGGGAAGCAGTGAGGGTTTCCTTAGTGCTGTTGGAAGTCGCTGTTGGGTTTTAAACGGGGCTGCTGTGTGGCCAGTTACTGCGGCGGGGGAGGGCACGCGTGGGGATGGGTCAGGGTCAGGGGCAGACGACCGGTGTGCCTGCTGGTCCCGTGGGTTGTCACGTGTGGGTGTCCAGCTGGGAGATCTGGGTGGCGTGGGCTAGAATGCTAGCTAAGACGCGGGGGACTCGGGAGGTGTTTTGGAGGTAGGCTAAGGGGACCTGCGGATGGATTGGATGGTGGTGGGGAGGCGTCAGGTGAAGGAACGGGGGGATCAGGAGAGAACTCTTGGGGTTTGGATCTGAACACCTGGCTGTGTGATGGGGCCCGGGAGCTAAGGAGCAGAGGTGCCGAGAGTTTTATTTCTGCTGCTTAAGGTTTGAAGTCCTAGTGAGCATCCAGTGGAAATGTTGCGTAAACAGCTGTGTGTGTATCAGCACGGTGATCTCTCTTGTCTTCGTTTAAGGTAATTCTGACTGAGGTTGCTCATTTTTCCTCACCTGCAAGGTAAAGGCAAGGTAAAGTAGGGTCTTTTCCGTTGTAGCAAAAGTGAGGCCTGTGTCGTGGGAGAGGATCAGAGCACCGGCATTTCCAGGGCCCCGTCCTGGGTTTCTGATTAGATTGCTGGGCAGTGGTCACGGCTGGTCTTTATAGAGGGGACGGCTGAGATGAGTGACAATTTCCAGTCCTTCGATGGGCTTTTTTTTTTTTTTTAAACTTTAGACTTACTGTTCGTGCCCCATGTGGGGTCTGAGTCTTGTTTGCTCTGTTTAGTGCTGTCTGTTTGTACAGAAACTCCTGAAGGGAACTTCCCATCATCACTGTGTTAGAAGCTTCTGGCCCTTTAGGTCCCAGGCTCTGATGGAAGGACATCTCAGCTCCTGTCCTTTGCTTGTTTGCTCAGGCTGTGTGAGACCAATTATTGTATCAGCTGCCTCCTGTTGACTTCCTGTGAGGAGGAAACGAATCCCCTATAGAGGGAAGCCTGCTAGTGTGCCTTTATTCTGCTTGCATGGGTTGATGTGACATCACCATTCACTAAAACACTAGAGGCCCGGTGCACAAAAATTTGTGCTCTCAGGGGGGGCCGTCCCTCAGCCCAGCCTGTGCCCTCTCGCAGTCTGGGACCCCTCGGGGGATGTCCACCTGCTGGTTTAGGCCTGCTCCGCCAGGGGGTTTGGGCCTAAGCTGGCAGTCATACATCCCTCTGGCAGCCCAGGAGCCCTTGGGAGATGTCCACTTGCCAGCAGGGAGCAGGCCTAAGCTGCAGTCGGACATCCTTAGCACTGCTGAGGAGGCAGGAGAGGCTTCTGCCACCACCGCTGTGCTGACAGCCATCAGCCTGGCTTGTGGCTGAGCTGAGCCCCCCCTGTGGGAGTGCACTGACCACCAGGAGCAGCTTCTGCATTGAGCATCTGCCCCCTGGTGGTCAGTGTGTGTCATAGTGACCAGTCATTCCCAGTGGTTTTGCTGTTAGGGTCAATTTGCATATTATATAGGTACCATATATACAAGAATAAATTCAGAGGATAAGTTAACAGTAGGGTTAGGATTACAGAATATTTTTGTTTTCTGTGTTATGTATTCATGTAAGGTTTAAAAAAATCTTTAATGTGAGCATGTGTTATTTTTGCTAGCAGAAAAACAATTCCAGTAAACATGTTTTAAAATAAATCTCTTTGTTTTCTCTAGTGGCTTTCTGACAGGAAGAAGAGAGCACTGCAGAAGAAAGATGTGGGTGAGTCTTGTTTTTCCCACTGCAGCCAGAGACTCCTGGCCCTTAGGGTCCCAGGCTCTGTTGTCGAAGGAAATCCCAGTCCCTCGCCTTTGCCTCCAGCTTGTTTGCTCAGGCTGAGTGGGACCGGTTGTTCTGTCAGCTGCCTCCTTGTTGAGCATGACTTCCCGGGAGGAGGAAACGAGTCCCGGTGGTCCATGCTAGAAGCCTTGCCCTCCTTTAGGGCAAACTTAGGTGCGGGTTTACAGCTACGCAGGAAAGCACGCTTCTTGCTTCTTAAGAAATCTCTTGTTGTGGGTGATGTGCTCCTGGTGAGTGTGGGATTTTAGTTTACTTAATTAAAAGCTAACACGTTAGCCTTTTATAGCAGAGCGGCTGCTCATTTTCTCTCTTTGTAGATGTCCGGAGGAGAATCGAACTTATTCAGGATTTTGAAATGCCTACTGTTTGTACCACTATTAAGGTTTCAAAAGATGGACAATATATTTTAGCAACTGGTAAGCATCTTTTTGATTATGATTTATGTACGTTTTACATCAGGAAATATGATGGCATAGGTCACTTTTTGAATTTCTCTATCATTTCATTGTAAAATAATTTGAAACTGTAGAAATATTGAAAAAGTTGTACATGACCATCCATTCATTACCCCTGCCCCTGATTATTCAGCAGTTTGCTGTATTTGCTTCATTACATGTCTGTCTGTCCACCCATCACCCATCTTGGTTTTTAATGCATTTCAGAGCAAATTGCAGATATCAATATACTCCACCCCAAAAGACCTCAGCATGTATACCATTAACTCCAGTTCATTATTTATTTATGGCTTTTTAATGTAAATTCACATACGTTGAAATGCACGGATCTTAGCTGTGATGCGTATTGACAAATGTGACACCTGTGTAGCCCAATCTGCTCTCAAGGTATAGAACATTCCTCCACCGGAAGCTCCCTGGACGTCCCTCACAGTCGGCCCTGCTCCCACCCACGGGTGGGCGCCCACTGCTCTGCTTTTTCTATTTTGCTGCAGACAAGTGTAGCCTGTTTTAGAACTTTACATATAACACGGCCATACACCTAGGGCTTCATATGTGAGATTTATGTGTTGTTATATGTGTCAATATGTTGTCCTTTTAAATTACCAAATGGTATTTCCTTGCAGGGATAGACCACACTTCATTGTCCTTCTCCATTAGATGGACACCTGCCTCGCCCTGTTCTCTGGCTATTGTTCATAAAGCGCCATGTCCTGGTGTGCTTTGAGGACGTTGCGAGGGCCCAGGATAGGTGTAAGTTTAGTTGATAGAAAGCTGCCAGGCTTTTTCCCAGCGTGGTCGGATCATGTTGCACTCCCACCAGCAATAAAGGAGAGTTCCTAGAAAGGTCTTCTGACATAATTTTCTATGTCATGTACTTAATATTTTTGTCACTAACGTTTTGTATTAGCAGTATTCATCAGTATCAAAGAGCCACGACTGTGGGAACATTCATTGTATTATAACTTTAAACATCACCACCCAACCATTTTTTGGTTGTGATTTTGGTACATATATCCTGTGTATTGACCGCATACATTTTTTTGCAGGCTTAACTTTTCCATCTTTGCCCGTTTTTCAACCACTTTCTTACTTGACAGAACTTCTGCGCATCTGCATGCCAGTCTCTTTCGTTATTTGTAAATGGTTGTCTCAGTAACACTATCTACGTTTCCTAGCCTCCAGCTTTATATTTAGAATAGATACAGTTTTACATCCTATATAATAAAGAGCTAATATGCTAATTAGACGGGACAGCACGACCTTCAGGAACAACCAGTGGGCGGAGCCACAAGGCAGCGGGCTGCTATGGGCTGAGCCCCTGGCACAAATTTTGTGCATCGGGTCTCTAGTATGTAAATAATTACTAAACATAATATACACAAGTATGCATAGTATATATGTAACCTATATTCTGCATGTAGTCCTGTGCTGCATAATGACGTCAATGATGGCTATGTATGCAACAATGGTCTCATTACCTTACAATGGAGCTAACATACCTATCCCCTCGTGATGTCCGAGCCATGTAATGTCAGAGCACAATGCATTGCTCACAGTTAGTGGTGAGGTTGGCATAAGCAAACCCACAGCGCTGTCAGTCCTGTAAAACAAAGCACATGCAATTGTAGTCGCGCACTGTACCCCCAGGTCTGTGTGAGTGCACCCTTTACTATTAGCGCAGTGATGAAGTCGCCTAATGATGCCTAATGTTTCAGAATGTGTCCCCATCAGCACTTGACTGTATAGTATGTGTACACATATATATTATACTGTTTTGTTTTTAAATCCTCACCCGAGGTCATGTTTCCATTGATTTTAGAGAGCGAGGAAGGGAGTGAGAGAAACATCAGTTTCCTCCCTCATGGGGATTGAGCCCACAACCTGGATATGTACCCTGACTGGGAATAGAACCTGCCACCTTTTGGTGTGTAGGATGACGCTCCAGCCAACCGAGCCACACCGGCCAGGGCTGTACACTGTACTGCTTTAAAAGGGACCTTGGGCTTTGATACTTACCCGTGAATGTAGCACTACCGCATTCCTTTCCTTTAACAGTATCTTTATTCGTTTTAAACAGTCTTTTTCTTATTGCAAACCTGATAAACGTATATAAAATGCAGACTTTACAGAAGTGTGAAGGTAAAACGTGAAAGGCCCTGACATTGCGCTGTGCTTGTCCCTCTGACTTTGTTCTGTATAATGTGCTGACGTCATCGTTGCTGAGTTTTACAAAAATGGGGTCGCATTGCAGACACCAGTCTCAGCGCCCCCTCGTGCTCTCTGTCCTGTCTCTCACTTTGTACTGCATTTTGCAGCTTTCCCTGTCTGGGTCGCCCCCTTTATGATCTGTGTGAAGACTTACCCTTGTCTCTATAACCACTTCCTGTCTGCGGACATTTCATTGCTTTCACTCTTGGCCATTTGTAAACAGTGCTGCAGCGAGCTCTTCACGCCTTCGGTACACTTGCGGGTGTGTTTCTATAGAGTGAAGTTGTATATGTTGAAGTACAGATTCAAGATGTATAAACATCGCATAGTTTACAGATATTGCCGGGTTGGCCTCCAGAGAAGTTGTAACAATTTATAGAAATCACCAATCGCGCACGAGAGAACTTTCCTTAACACCCTCACCTGAACACCATAGTAGCCATTCTGATGCACAAAAACGATTTTGTTGTTGTGATCTGCTTTGTTAGATTATTTGTGAGGTGCGTTAACTATTTGTATTTCATTTCCTGTAAGTTGCTTGCTTATATCCTTGCTCATTTTCCCTTGGGAGTGTTGGGGAGGGCTGCTTCTAAATGCTTTTCCTTTGCTGTGGTTAGAGTGAATCCGACCTACCTCTGAACGGAGAGTATGCTCAGCATGTCTGCAGGGTATGGACAATGAGAAGTGTGTCCTTTGGGTTTTACATCTCATTAATTTTTTTATAGGAACATATAAACCCCGGGTTCGATGCTATGACACCTATCAATTATCCTTGAAGTTCGAAAGGTGTTTAGATTCAGAAGGTAAGTAAGAGGTTAAATTTGAATTCATGAACCCAGCTTTTTATGTCTGGCATCCTCTCTGCCTATTGAAACGGGAAAGGGTTGTGTATGAGTTTTCTTTGCTGTGTGACAAATGATCGTAAACACCCACCGATGAGCTCACAGGTCTGGAGGCGACGTCCATCCCGGCTCAGGCTGTGCTCAGGGGGCCGGCCTGGTGGGACGCCTGTCCGGAGGCTCGGGAAGGGATCCGCCTCCACTCGGCCAGGCTGGTTGGGTGCCGTTTGTTGCAGTTGTGGGATCTGAGTCCTGTCTCCCACTGGCTGTCCCTCCGCCTTCAGACCACAGCAGCTCATCAGCTCCTCCCCTCTGCCCGCGGGAGAAAGCTCTGCTTTTGAAGGGCTCGTGATTATAAGTCTCCCCTCGGCCGTATAATGTGACAGTCACGGGAGTGGTGTCTCATCGCATTCACAGGTTCCACTCCAGAAGAGGGGGCTGTGGACGGGAAGGTGGTGGGTCAGGCAGTGGGACGGGAGCATTCAGGTGCTTTTATCAGGTGGCCTCGTGTTTGCGATTGAGGGGAAGGGTGGGAGCTGTCTCCTCCTAACCTGATTCACCCAGTGCAGATCCCATGTGCTGCTAAGAACACGGTTTTCTCTTTTTTTTGTTTACCAGCTACACTATGAATAAGTACAAAGTTACTGTTATCCTTCTTTAAGCAACCATTTGTGAATGTTCTGTAATACCTATTTTATTTTGAACATCTCAGAAAAATGGGGGCAAAATTTGGAAGTCATTATGTTTTGTGCATTTATATTTAATTGCCTTCAGTTCTGCTGAAAATCTAATTGGTCAGTACTGAGAAATTATAAAGCTTTAAAGTTTCCATTTGGTGTTTTGGGAGCAGCATAACATGGCAATTTTGTTGTTGTTTTATGTAGGGGCAGAGACAAGAAAAACTCAGCATTTGTATATAATTTTTGTGTTGAATTAGAATCTTTGCATTAAGTTTGCCTTTTTATTAAAATCTTAAGAATTGATTGTTTTTTTCCTACTGTTTCTTATTTTCCAGTTGTCACCTTCGAAACATTATCTGATGACTATTCAAAGGTATGCTTGGTTGGTTTGTACTGGCTATCATCAATACATGAATGAGTGGAATTTATTTTCATGATAAGTTTCTTTTTGACATTCCCATTGCTAAATTAAAATGGCTGTGTAGTAAAACCTTTCATTTTCTATAAATATGTTTTAATTTGTCACATGTATAATATGTAGTATCTTTTAAAACTGTGATAGAGATAGCTTTTTCTAGTTTAATATCAAAATAAAGTCTCCAGCCATAACCGGTTTGGCTCAGTGGATAGAGCGTCAGCCTGCAGACTGAGGGGTCCCAGGTTCAATTCCGGTCAAGGGCATGTACCTTGGTTGCGGGCACATCCCCAGTTGGGGGTGTGCAGGAGGCAGCTGATTGATGTTTCTCTCTCACCGATGTTTCTAACTCTCCCTCTCCCTTCCTCTCTGTAAAAAATCAAAAAAAATGTTTAAAAAATAAAAATAAAGTCTCCATTCACATACGAAACCTTACCTGTATTTTTAAGAATTGGCAGCAGTCATGTTTTTCTAGACAATCTTAGGTTCTAGGTGTGTAATTTTCATTAATGCACTAAACGTGGCGGTATTTGCCAGGGTACTTTCATATTCATATGTGTAAGGTAAAATAGCTATGCTGTATGTTCAATTTTATTAACCCTGCAAATAAAAGATCATGGCATATTCTGAAACAGGTAAAAAAACAGCCAATTATATACATCTTTTTTTTCTTTTCTTTCTTTGCCTTATTCAGTTTCAGTGGAAATTTTTAAATGATGTCAGATGTCACCTTGAAGGAAATTGAATTTCTTGAGCTGACATGGCTTTATATATTGTGTGCAGTTCTGGAAACTATGGAATATAGTTTATCCTTTTGCTTATGGTAGCCATTTGTGATGTGTTTGAGACACATAATTTTATAACGTATGTGATCTAGACATTGATAAATTTGCTTTTAAATACCACCTGAAGATTTTATTTATTTATTTATTTATTTATTTATTTATTTATTTATTTATTTTTGATATATTTTATTGAGTTTTTAGAGAGAAAGGGAGAGGGATAGAGAGTTAGAAACACCGATGAGAGAAACATCAATCAGCTGCCTCCTGCATACGCCCCACTGGGGATGTGCCCGCAACCAAGGTACATGCCCTTGACTGGAATCGAACCTGGGACCCTTCAGTCCATAGGCCATCGCTCTATCCACTGAGCCAAACCGGTCAGGGCCCACCTGAAGATTTTAAAGATGCCTTTGTGATATATTAAAGTTGAGTTTTTACAAGTTTATTGCACCCCATGTGATAATTGTGAGGTTAATAAAATGGAAAATTACTCATTGAAGTTCCTGAGCAGTGCTCTGTGTTGTAAAGTGGTGGTGCCAGATGAGGGAGGGCCAGTTGTGTTTTTGTTTTTATTTTATTTACTTTATTTATTTTTTTGGGGGGGAGGCATTTGTTTTAAGCCTTTCAGTTAGAAGGCAAGATTTGCAGAAAAACTGTCTTAAGATGCAGGAAGGCATTGAGTACCCACTGGAGAGGTTTGATTCTTCATCACAATTTTAATCATGATGGAGAGTTGTGTATGTATGCTAGTGGGTGCGGGAGGCCAGGGGTTTCCTAGCTTCGCTAGTTTTAGTGATGATGAAATGAACACTAACTGGAAACCTAAGCAAACTAATTTTCTTGTTTCCTTCTCAGATTGTCTTCTTACACAATGACAGATACATTGAATTCCACTCCCAGTCAGGCTTTTACTACAAAACCAGAATACCGAAGTTCGGGAGAGACTTCTCCTACCATTACCCCTCCTGCGACTTGTACTTCGTTGGCGCAAGGTATTGGCCTCTCGTCGCCCCTTGTTTTCTCCTCCCACCTCATCTCCCCAGACCACTGCCGTCCCAGCGTCGAGGGGATTAACAGAAGAGTGAAGCGTGGTGCCTGCCTTTCACAGGGTGTAGTTCCAAAGTGACCGGCCCATTGAGGAACCGCATCCTTGACTCTCCTCAGCGTGGTGCTGCAAGGCTGGGGAGACGTGGGAACCTAAGAGAGGCATATGAGTGTGGAAGTCCCTTTCTTAGCACCATTGCATGGCATTTAAAAGCTTTTTATTCTTAAATATTACCTTCTTTATTATTATAAAAGTAATACATATCCATTATAGAAAATTGGAAAATATAAAAAAGCAGAAAGAAGAAAAAAAATCACTTATCCAAAGGAAACCCTTATTGATTTTTCATTGTATTTCCTTCAAGTCTTTTCTCATATACACACTAGAGGCCCGATGCATGAAATTCGTGTAAGGGTAGGCCCTTCTTCCCCCAGCTGCCAGCATGGCTTCCCTCCAGCCTCTGGCAGGCACCCGGGCTCTGGGCTTATGCCACAGCCTGGCTTCCTCCGGAAGGTTGTGTGGTCTAATTAGCATACTATGCTTTTATTATTATAGATATAGATACATTTTGGATCTTGTATTCTCCATGTTATTGTAAATAATAGTCTACCTAATGACTTCATAATATTTCCTTGGCACATGGGTGGTTTAATTCACTTACATGCTTGAACAAACTTACACAGGAGGTGATTTTTTTTTAGGTTTAGAGTATACTTTCGTATTTTACAAAAGGAAGTGATGCCTTAGGAGAGATACACACACACACACACACACAAGTGTGGGCAAAAGCAGGTTTACAGATGTTTGTATGGAAAAGAATATAATAATAAAGCAAGAATAAATTTTCATGAACTCACAACTGTAACCGTACGTTTGCCTACCTCTTTACATATATATTTCTAAAAATTACATTTATTTGAAGAAAAGTTCATAGTAGTTTGCCATACTTTTTATGTTTTTTAGTTTACCATATTTTTAACTTTATATTTTACTTTGCAGCTCTGAAGTTTATAGGTTAAACTTAGAACAAGGACGGTACCTAAATCCTCTACAAACTGATGCAGCGTGAGTATGTTTTAAGAAACCTGCAGTATTTATTTGGGCCAGGAGATGGAGCCAGATGCTCAAATTGTTATCAAAATACTCTGGGCAACTTAACTAAAAAGAGAAGCATTAAGTTTTTTCTTAAAAAATTCGCTAAAAGAGCTGGTGATTGCTTGAAATTTTTAATTAAAAAAAATAGACTCCACGCCCTAACCGGTTTGGCTCAGTGGATAGAGCATCAGCCTGCAGACTGAAGGGTCCCAGGTTCGATTCCGGTCAAGGGCACGTGCCTTGGTTGCGGGCACATCCCCAGTGGGGGGTGTGCAAGAGGCAGCTGATCGATGTTTCTAACTCCCTATCTCTCTCCCTTCCTCTCTGTAAAAAATTAATAAAATATATTAAAAAAAAAATAGACTCCAAAGTTTTAAAATCACTAAAAAATTCAGTTTATTATTTTTTATAGTGTTCTTTAAATTTCCCTTCATGATTTTATAGTTCATGATATATTTTCTTATGGAAAAATTGTGAATTAACTTGAATAATATTTAAAAATTATTATCTTTTATGTTGTTGCTAGCAGAAAGTTAAAGTTTCTTTTTAATTTTCCTTTTATACATTATTGTCTAAACTAGCGGTTCTCAACCTGTGGGTCGCGACCCCTTTGGTGGTCAAACAATCCTTTCACAGGGGTCGCCTAAGACTATCCTGCACATCAGATATTTACATGACGATTCATAACAGTAACAACGTTACAGTGATGAAGTAGCAACGAAAATGATTTTTTCGTTGAGTCACCACATGAGGAACTATTTAAAGGGCCAGAAGGTTGAGAACCACTGGTCTAAACTTTTGTTTTATTTACAGAGAAGTTGTTTTAGGAATGCATCTGAATTTGTCATCATCATAACAATATTGAGTAATAACAACAACAATAATAGTGAAAGGGCTTTCTATGCCAGGCATTTATTCAGTATTTTATATATGTCAACTCATTTTAAACTTATAACGGATTTTTATGGTAGGAGATATTGTTAGCTACATTTTACAGATAGGGTAGCTGAGGCTCAGAGAGGGTAAGTGGTTTGAACAGTCACACAGCTAGTGAGGATGGAAGCTGGATTACTTCTCGTCTTGTTTATAAAGAGCTTGTTGGGTTTTCCTTATTGCTGGGAAAGAGTTTTTTAAGTTGGAAGAACATGTAGTGATAAAACCAAGTACATTCTCACTATTTCTTTTCACATTGACTTGAAATGCTCTTATTTTATTTAAAATATGGCAGTAACTCTAGGGTGCATTGTTGAATAACAAGTTACCTGCTCTTCAGCTGCAGTTTTCTGTTTGTAATAACGCATTATTTTTGAGCGTCGTGTAAACTCTAGACGCTGTGTTGAACATTTTCTAGTTTTTCCATTTAATCATCACAACAATGAAATGAGGTAGGTGACGTCTTCATTCCATAGACAAGGAAGCTGAGGCCTGGAGCAGGGCGCCAGCTCACACAGGCAGGTCTCCGGTTGGCACAGCCACAGGCTGTGTTTTTGCCTCGGGAGAAAGTGTATTGAGAGGGTGGAATGCACGCCTATTCTCCTGTCCGTGGACCAGTGTTTCAGGAGGAAGCTCTCGCCTGTCTCATCCCCTGGGAAACAGAGTGCCACCCTGGGGGTCAGACACTGGTCGCTGTGCTCCGGGCACCTACCCTTCGTGCCTGGTGTTTTCACAAGTGGCTCAGTGAGAATCGCATGTCCTTTTTCCCCAAAGTACTTGGTTGACTGCTGATTGAAGTTTATGGGGTGTCCCTCCCCCTGGGGGACACTAATGTGTTCTCCCTATTGCTTTACTGTTTTAGGGAGAATAATGTTTGTGACATCAATTCAGCGCACGGCTTGTTTGCCACAGGAACAGTAGAGGTAAGCATAACTGACTTGATTGTATGAAAGTATTTGTTTCACGTTTGCTAATGAATGAAATTGCATTTAAAGACAGAGTCGCTCGGCTCCGAGGAGCTGGGTGCTAACGAAGCCACAAGCCACTGGCTTGCTTTTCGTGTGGAAAGCTGTATAGCTCTGCGCTGGCGAGGCGTGCTTTGACCCTCACCTTCTGGAGCTGGATGGGTAGTCCCTGCTGGAGCCCGGCTTCTGGGGAGCAGTGTGGCCGCCATTCTTGTTCCTGACAGGAGGCCCTGAGTCATGGAGCCCGCTGTCTGCCGCTCCCTTGTTTCATTAGTTACTTTCCCTGGGGCTGCTTCCTCAGGTGGAATGGAGGTGCTAGCCCTCACCTTGCAGCGTCACACAGTGCTGGTGAGGACCCGGGAGGCATCCTTTATGCAGACGTCATCGCAGAAAGGCAGGGGGGATTGTGGTTGGCACGTCCTGGACAGTGGCGCCCATTAGACTCACAGCACGTGCTTTCTCAACCGCAGCGCCTCCGAATCAGTGTCCTTCACGCTTTCTAATTACAATGCAAGATCCTCACAGAAAAATGAAGAGGAAGTTGGTCAGACTTACATTACTGAGAAGTGTCCTCTGTGACTGTACCCCGAGAGCTCGCGAGAGCATAGTTTGGGTTTTTCTGTGTCTGTGCAGCTGTGTTAGCACCACGTTTCGTAAGGATTTTACAAAAAAGAAATTTATCGTCGTTCTCCACTTGCTTTTTTTTTTAATGTGACGCGGTATATAAATGTGCATTTTTATACATTGGAACTTATAATCACTTACAATACAAAACTAATTTTTTAAACATATGGGCAGGGTTCCATTGTTTGTCTATTAAATCAGTCCCATGTGGATGAAATTTAGGTCTTTACTCAAGTTATTTCTATGTTAGGAGATGAGGATTTGAAATGGGACACAATATGTTGATTTAATGGAAATATGTAAAACTATATTGAATATGTTATGTGACTGTTATGCCTAATCAGGCCAATGAAGCATTCTCTTGGTATTACTTTTCCTGAGATTATCAAAGGGAAGTTTTTAAATAGTTTTGTGTTTTTTTTAAATAATTTTTAGATAGAGTCCTTACAGAGCAGTATAGGCTAGATAACAGGAAAATGCTCTGATAGAGGAGTTATGGCCCTAGCTGGTTTGGTTCAGTGGATAGAGCATCCGCCTGTGGACTAAAGGTCCCAGGTTCAACTCCACTCAAGGACTCATGCCTTGGTTGCTGGCTCAGTCCCCCTCAGTAGGGGGCGTGCAGGAGGCAGCCAATTGATGATTCTCATCACTGATGTTTCTGTCTGTCCCTCTCCGTTCCTCTCTGAAATCAATAAAAATGTATTTTTTAAAAAAAGAAAAAGTTACGTATTGAGGCTCCTCTTCCACCAGCCCAGCCCTGAGACCTGGGGAGGGGAGCAGCCGCCGGTGCAAAGGCTGGGCTTCCTGAGGTTCCTTGCTTGCTGGGGCTGGGATTAGATGAGCAGGTCGCATTCCAAGTGCATTCGAGACCTCGCTTATAAGACGGTTAACACTGTACATAATGTTTTTGATCTTTGTGTATGTTTGTGTGTTTTATCATTAAGGCTTTTTGTGGTTTTCATCTAAAAGTTTTCCGGTAGCAGCTGTTGCGTGAAGTTGCTGGTTTCTGTTTGTTTAGGGCCGAGTGGAGTGCTGGGACCCCCGGGTTCGAAGCCGAGTTGGCCTGTTGGACTGTGCGTTAAGTAGTGTCACAGCGGATTCAGAGTAAGTAGACGGGAGCTTGCAGTTTAAATGTGCACCCGCTTCTGATGAATCCATACTGAACTGCTAAAGGAGGACCCTCTTGAGGCTGACGTCTGACGTTGTAGTTTTTGTGATTATGTAAAAACCCTCTCCTGTGAGAGCTCACTGAGCGGGTAAGCCAGATGGCGTTCCTGTCTGAAGAACTTTAGATGGTAGGGCCCAGTGAGAGAACCAGGAGTCCACCGCTGCCTGAAGCCAAAGGGTGTGCTTCCCAGGCCCGGGAGGCAGGTTTCAAACTGATGCTCCTTGTAGTTTCGGGCTGAGGCTCTAGGTGGCGTAAGAGACGCGAGGATGCCGGCAGTCCCCGCCTGGCCTGCAGGTCCTGGTGGAAGGGACGCAGCAGTAAGGCTGGAGAGGACTGCTGTTGGCTCCGACCTGTCGTCCGGCACCTTTCCACACGGCGTGGCTGTGGTGCTGGTACTCTTGGCTGCTGAGGGGAAGCCTGTTCCAGGTTCATGGCCGTAACCATCCATCTTCCCGGCCTTGCACAGGTTCCAGGGCCCCATGTGCTCCCTGGTCTTCTATGTTAGCGTGACACAGCTAACTTTAAAAAGGGAAGCGGGTATCTCCATGCCTGAATGTAAAATGTTTCCTCTTAGGAAAAAAGGGGATGCTTCTGTAGGCACCTCCTCCTGGCTTAGTGACGGGGAGAGATGTTGTCGACTGAGTCTTTTTACCTGGTTTTATGTTTTCAGAAGTTTTGTTTGTAGCTGCTTTGAGAATATTTCTTACGATTCTTGAAGATAACCTACAGGTTTTTAAAGGTCGGTTACATTTATACGTAGACTTACTTTTTATTTTGATTAGGGAAGTTTGGGTACAATTGCCTTTTAAAAAGAAGGGGAGAGAAGTGATTTCCCATTAGAATCGAAGGACAGATGAGGAATCCGTTTGTTTCTTAGAAGAAGGTTTGGCCGTATCCCCGTGGAACAGGAATGTTTGCCTTTCAGGGTGAACAGTTTACCAACCATCTCTGCTTTGAAATTTAACGGAGCCTTGGCCATGGCAGTGGGAACATCCACAGGGCAGGTAAGTGTGTTTAAGCTGGAGACTGCACACTCTAGTGTTCCAGATACACGTCTGCATCGTGGGAACCAGCCACATAACTTCTTCCCTGTGGGAACAGAAAGTGAAGCCTTGCATGGGGAGAGGGAAGGGGCAGAGGAGGTTTACACTGTGAGTGCACGAAACACAGTTTATTCTTTTACTAGAGGCCCGGTCCACAAAAATTTGTGCACTTGGGGGGGTCCCTCAGCCCGGCCTGTGCCCTCTTGCAGTCTGGGACCGCTCGAGGGATGTCCTGTTGCCAGCGGGGAGCAGGCCTAAGCTGCAGTTGGACATCCTTAGTGCTGCTGAGGAGGTGGGAGAGTCTCCCGCCATCACCACTGTGTTGGCAGCGGTCAGCCTGGCTTGTGGCTGAGCAGAGCTCCCCCTGTGGGAGCACACTGACCACCAGGGGGCAGCTCCTGCATTGAGTGTCTGCCCCCTGGTGGTCAGTGTGTGTCATAGTGACCATTCATTTCCAGTCGTTCTGCTGTTAAGGTCAATTTGCATATTACCCTTTTATTATATAGGATTATTACTTACTGTATTCTTTCCATACGGACGACTTAGACCTACTTTGCCCCCCAGAATGGAAAGCGTCTCCAGATGCTGTATTCTTCTAGCTCCTTGAGACACTGGTTCTGAGCTCAGTGTGAGGTCTGGGAGGCTCTTGAGTGGAACTGTAGGAGGGTGTGTTCTCTTGACTATGGCTTGGAACCGTTTTTCCCGGAGTGACCTGGACAGAATTCTGTGGTCAAAACAGTGTGGAATCTGCCAGATTCCCACTCTTGGAGAGTCATAGTACATTTAAATATATATGGAAGGCTCTGAGGATTCCTGTAGATAAATGTATTGAATACATATTTCCAGAATGTGTTTGTCCCAGGCATCTGTCTTTCACCTAGCACTGTTTACAGATCCCCAGCACAGGCAATTGGGGCACAGCTCAGCACAAGTGGAATAGCTGCCCGGTTTCAATCCATCTTTCCTTTCCTTCCTCTCTCCCCTCTCCCTCTCTCTCTCCCCTCCTTCCCCCTCCCTCTCATCCTTCTCCCTCCCTTCTTCTTCCCTTCCCTCCCTCCCTCCCTTCCCTCCCTCGCTCCCTCCCTTCCTTCCTGGCAGAGCCCATACATTTGTTAGTTTGCTCTCCCCCAGAACAGGTCTGAGACCCTGCTTCTGGGACATGTACTACCTCTGCCCTCACAGTCTGTCTGGAGAGGACCTGTCACCTGGGATGAAGATCGAGCTGCCCCGGGTTTCTTGTCTCTATGGCAGGACTCCCCCCCACCCCCCCGCCACAACCCCCAGTCATCGCCTGGCCACCGCCATCTGTCCAGAATCTCCCAGGACTCTTCTTCCCAGAAACATGCTGGTTTCTGTCACTCGCTGTGACCGTGCCCGGCACATAGCTGGCCCCCAGTATGTATTCTAGTGTTCGTTGAATTTCTAAACGACACTCATCTTCGGGCTTCCCTTCTGTTCCTGTCTTAGTATAGCTCAGTAGTTCTCAGTTTTAGTGTGCTTACAACTGCTCAGGGTTGAACTCATGCAGCCATGCACTCCGAGGGTAACTTATGAGCTTTTTCAGAGTGCTTTCGCTGGCTCACTGGCGTCTTTGTACCCTGGGTGAGGGTGCCCATTGTGCTCATGAAAAGGCAGTAGAACAAATGGCAGCCACCTTTGTAACTTAATTTTAAGATAAAACATTTAATTTGTTTAAACAGCAATAACTTATTTTTTTCTTTTAGGTCCTATTATATGATCTTCGCTCGGATAAGCCACTGCTAGTTAAGGATCACCAGTACGGGCTGCCCATTAAGTCGGTCCATTTCCAGGATTCCTTAGATCTGATTTTGTCTGCAGACTCTCGAATTATCAAAATGTGGAATAAGAACTCGGTACATATGTTTTTGTTGAAATTTTTATTAAAATAACATTTTCTTAAGAATATTTGATGATCTGACCCCTAAGCTTCAATTGTTAATTAATAAGTAACAAAATTCTATATTACTGTCTTTAATCTACCTCTGCTTTTCATTTTAAAACCTAAATATTTTGAGAGAAGTAAAAGGTTAATTCATCAACTAAGTAGGAAGACATTTCAGAGTTCTTTGCATTCAATTAACAACAAACTTAGCATCTTTAGTCCAAAAGTGTCACTCTTATTTTTTTCCTTTTAACTGACTTTTGAGATGAAGCGGGTGGAAGGTCTCGGGGCCTCACTGGTGTCCACAGGGCAAGCATCGGCCCCATCGCAGCTCGGCTCCCTGGCTGCTCGGGCCATGGCTTTCGTGTTCACTTTCTGTTTTCGTTCCGAGGACTGCTCTCTCCCGGGCTTACGTTCTCGTCCCCGGGCCTATGGTGGAATCCGTTCCTTCGGGTGTGCTGTCCCTCCGGCCTGAGGAGCTTCTTGGCTCCGGTGCCTCGGCCGACGCTCGGGGACAGGAAGGCTTCCAGCTTGTCTCGGTCTCGGCAGAATTGCCTGATGGTCGCTGGGAGCCGGCTCAGCTTGCATTGGTTGGCTTTGGGCTAGGAGGGTCTTCTTGGGAGGTTTCATGGCGCTGTAAGGCTGGGTTTTCTTGGCTCTTATTCTGGTAATCCCGACGAATGGACTTTAAACAGCACCTATTTTTAATACTACAAATAGAGACATTTTACTATCTTTGTAAATTCATAAAATTCTAGGCAAGGAGAAATTACCCTTGATCTAGCTTCCCTGCTAGTGCAAGGTAATGATGTCGGTTTAGATGGACCTCCCAGGCCCTGAGCTGCTGCGAGGTTTTCCCTGATGTGGAATTCGTCGTCTTTGTCCCATTCTATTGTAATTCTTTTTCCCTTCCTTTTTTCTTCCCTCTTCCCTTCCTGCTTCAGTGGGAATTTGAGAAGAGAGGGAGGTGGCTGTGTGAATTTCATTGTCTTGAATTAGAACTTGGCTGCTGTTTTTCACTGAACACAAAATACCTGCCTTCCCCATACTTTACCGCCCACCCCCCACCACCACCCCCCGCCGCCCCTTTGCCATGGATGCCCTGCTAATGAGTTAACACAGCAGGAGCTGGCGGAGTTTGTCCTGTCAGCTCTTGAAGTCATCGTGCACCGGGCCCCTAGTTATCTATAAAACCGTATGTATTTTCTTGGATAAGTCACCTCTTCCCCCTGGGCCTCCGTTTCTTTGTCTCTAAAATGAAAAGTATTTGATAAATTGATCAAATGAACTCTCTAAGGTATTTTTAAAACTTAAATTCTGTGATTCAAATCAGACGATTGTTTTTCTTCACACACCGGTGTGCGGTTGAGTTACATCTCCAATATATTTTCTTTAAGGGAGATTGCCAAAAGCTATCTTCCTTTAACTATTTTAACGAATCCTTTTTGCTTACTCTTTCAGGGGAAAATATTTACTTCGTTGGAGCCAGAACATGACATTAATGATGTCTGCCTCTATCCCAGCTCAGGTACGCAGTATGCAGCCACGACTCGTTTGGTGAGACAGATCCAAGCTGTGCTTTTCTTGCGTTTAAACTCATTTTATTCCTAAGGCAGGGTTGGCTTTGTCAGGTCTGTTCTTGGATATTGTGTGCACTTGAAGAATCAAGAGCAGGAAGTGGTGCGGGTGATTCCGAAAGCGGCCCTGTCAGTGACTCAGTCCCCGGCTGGCCTCTCTGTTAGCAGGAACTGGTGACAGAGCGCAGGCAGGTGGCAGGTGAGATGCTGTTGCAGTGAGCTCTTCAGCTCCTCGATGTGATGAGTCATAGTGCGTGGGAATCCAGTTAGGGGCTGGGAAGTCCGAGGTTCCTGATAATACACAGGCTATGAAACCATGGGTGTTGGCATGTTGTATGCAAATTACAAGGCAGATTCCAGGATCCAACAATACCTTCAGGGCAGATCTGTGAAGACCGGGGTCTGAGAAGGTGAGAGAATAGTTCCCATTCAGGTGGTGGTGTGCTCTGTGGACAGATACACAGATAATTTTGATAGAGGCACAGGCGAAGCAGGAAAGTTCTGTCGGGTGTACAGACAGCATTCTGACCTGCTGGAAGGGGCCGCAGCCACAGCAGCTTGAGGAGGCTGTAGAGATTTTTGTTTTCATGGAGTGATGAGTGAAATTTGGTTGGTGGTGTTGGATTGAGGTGACCCAGGTGAGGGAACAGTGTAAGAAGAGCAAGAGACTGGGGTAGGGTAGGGTGGCCATGCTAGGATAGGACAGTATAGGCTAGGCTACGACGTGATACCGTACAATATGACATGATGTGTGGCGCTCCTTTGGGGAAGGGAGGCGCCACGTCCCCGGGTGTGGTGGCCTTAGGAGGAATGAAGTTGGAAGACCGAGGGTGGTGGACAGAGAAACATCGATCCGCTGCCTCCTGCACGGCCCCCACTGGGTATCGAGCCCACAATGCGGACATGTGCCAGCGACTTCTTAGTGCCTGGGTCAACACTCAGCCACTGGGCCACGCCGCTGGGCAAGGTACTCGCTTTGTCGAGGTGACCGCCAGGTCTCTTCATTGCAGAAGTACAGTTTTCTGAAAGGCAGACATTTTAAGAGCGATGTTTTGGACAGAGACCATGACTTACAGTCGAATGACTGGTAAGAGGTTATTCAAACACAAAACTAGCCCAATAGTGTATTTCATGCGACAGCAAGCACGGTGTGACGGGCGCCCCAGCTTCCTTGGGCCTCGCCCTGGCTTCCCCACGCCTCTCCCCCACGCTGCTCTGCTCTGTGCCTGATCGTTATGAGCTGAATCATACGTTAGCAAAGCTGAAATGCTTCTCTTTCTTTATCTTCTCTCTTACTCATTTTGGAGTAATTGAAGCCGAATTATGATGACTGTTTTGTAATGGTTTCTGATACTGAGGCTGCTCAGAACATTGAGAAATGGTTCCGCCCTCCTGCTCCTCTGCCGCCTCCTCTGTTGCTCCTTCAGCCGGCTCTGGGTCAGGGCGCCCGAGAGGCAGTGCTGCCCTTGGACTTGGGTGCGCGTCAGCTTCACTCCGTGCTTGTTGAGCTCACGGCTGGCAGAGCCCCGCCCCTGCCCTGTGCTCTCAGAAGCACTGGTTCCAGAACCACTGGTGGAGAGGGACGATTTCCACTCGGGAAAACCTACTTCAGGCTTCATAGTTGAAGGTCACCTGCTTACAGGGCTGTGGAGGCTGCTCTGCTGTGACATGTGAAGTCGCCTCTTATCCTGTCATATCCTCTCATAGAGTAAAGAGGGGTTCGGGTCCTCTGTAACGTCCTAAGGCCCTACCCAGTAGCATCACATGCCCCCTACTTAGACCAGGGCTTCACTCCTCCTCTCCCCCATCCCCACAGGGGTTCCCTCCTCCTCTCCCCCATCCCCACAGGGGTTCCCTCCTCCCCCATCCCCACAGGGCTTCACTCCTCCTCTCCCCCATCCCCACAGGGGTTCCCTCCTCCTCTCCCCCATCCCCACAGGGGTTCCCTCCTCCCCCATCCCCACCCGGATTTCTGCTGAACTGCCTCCCCAGTTCTGTGCGGTTGTCTTTCTCATTTGCAGTTGGTTTCAGGCCTGGCCTCCCGGGTCGGAGGTCCCCTTGTGTCTGTCACATACGGCCAAGTGAGATTCTCTCCGTGTGGGAAACTTCGCTGGCGTTGAATTCTTCGGTAATTAGAGCTTTTCTGTGGTTTGTCGGGGAGATGTTGTGTTGCCTCGTGGAACGTTCACTGTTGAACGTCCAGGGAAGCCAGGCGGAGGGGATTTCTTTGGCAAGAGGCTTCGTTGGTTGTGACATGGCTTTGCAGTCCCCAGAATGTCGTCTTTAGTCACGTCTCAGGGGCCGGAGGCCTGGCCATGCTGCCAGTGAGACGTGGGTAGCGCATCATGGCCTCGGGGAGCGTCTCCAGGGTCAGTCAGATCAGGCGCCCACATGAGAACCAGTTTTTGTTTTGCTTTCCGTTAGACACACATTCCTGCCTTTCTTGGCCTCGCCGCCTGGTTTTGGGTGTTTTCATGGTGGGTATCTGAGTGGGGAGGTGGGTCCCAGTTCGGGGCGGGCTCCCACTTGGGAGTGGTGTCCCAGCTGGGCTCCTGGGAGGCCTGCTTTCTGAGTGTCGCTGACCTCAGCTCTGCCCACATCCAGTTCTGTGTCAGCGTCAGGTCACCTCCAAGCTTCCATATTCACAGAAGAGCAGCAAGAGATACTTTCTAAAGAGAGTCAGTCACTGTCCTTGACATTGGTACAGTTAGTTTGGATTAGGGTGTGATAATCCACACATCTTCGCTCTGTGGATTCCTCTGTATTTTACGAATGGATTTTAAAAACAAGTATAATTTGGTTGATTTTTGAAAGTGTTTGGAAAACAGCCCTTGAGTTTGCATTTCAGCTCTCAGTTCCCTAGCTCGTGGCGGGAGCCAGTGTTGAGCTTTGGTTTCTAGTCCGTAGAAGAGGGGTGATGGCAGGTCTCCCCTCAGAGTTGGGTTCCCTGAGATGACATGAGAAGGCGCTGGGGACCACCAGGGACTCCCAGGTGCTGCGATTCCAGTTGGTTAACGCGCATGGTGCCGGGCGGGACTGCGGGTGCTGGAGTAGCTTTGGGACTGTGGGTGCCAGTCCCTTGCCGTGCGGCGCAGAGCAGAGGGCAGAGCTGAGGCATGGGGCACCCTGGCTCCTTACCAAAGAGGGAGGGTTCGGAGTTTGCTGCTGGGCACAAGGAAACCTGTATTGGATGCCAGGAAGTTATCTCTGCTTTAATTTTGCTTTCTTAAAATGAGGGCCCAAGGAGACTAAGTTATGAAGTACCTGCTGGTTAATCTGTCAGAATTCTCCCAGAGTTAATTATGCTTGTCTGTGGGAGCTGTTGGATTCTGTTGCGTTCTTTTCCGGCATAGCTGCACCTGGCTTTCCCTGTAGGTGGTTTGTGTTCCGTTAGGTGTGACTTGGACTCAAGCAGGAGGAGCGGCTTTGCTGTGACTGGGAAACGCTCTGCCTCGGTCCTTTGGTTCCTGGCTGACCGGGAGAGCCCTTTCCTCTTAGCGTTCTCATTTCTGTGTATAATCAGGAGCACATGGGAACTGCATGCTATTGGTGTGTCTGAAGCTTACACTGCCCCTTACAAGTGATGGCACACTTGTGGCCTGAGCGCTGTGTGGGGAGAGCCCCTTCCTCAGCCAGTGCAGTGCTCCCTGACCCTGGGGAGCCCCATCGAGGGGACCAGGGGCAGCCCCGTGGCCTGACTCCTAGGTGCCGTGTGCCCTGTGCTCTGAGCACCTCCAACGTTTCCAATTGGAAAACAAGTAGAAAAGGAGACTTCTCCCCGTTTTACCTTCTCATTGTGTTTTTTTAGGAATGCTTCTTACCGCCAACGAAACCCCCAAGATGGGCATCTATTACATCCCGGTGAGTAGTACGAACAGGAGCGCAGGTAAGGACAGGGGCGGGAAAGGCGCTTTACTTCTGAACGGGACACGGTGAGGGACTCTGGGTCGGCACGCAGCTGTGTGAGTTACACACCGTGGTTCCCTTCGCTTCCTGGAGCCATTGAAGCCGCGCGTACCCATTCTTTTGTGGGAATTACTTCCTGTCACATCGAAATAGGCAGATTTCTTCTTGCTTTCCTGTTTTCAGGTATTTCATAATCTCAGACTTTCAGCTCTTAGTGGTCAAGGTCACATTCTGAAATAGAAGTCCAGTACTCTTCTGGTCATCTCACTGTAGTTTGTTTCTTTTAAAATTAAGTGGCAGCCCTAGCTGGTGTGGCTCAGTGGATAGAGCGTTGGCCTGCAGACTGAAGGGTTCAATTCTGGTCAAGGGCACATGCCTGGTTTGTGGGCTCGATCCCCAGAAGGGGGCGTGCAGGAGGCAGCTGATCAATGATTCTCTCTCATCATGATGTTTCTCTCTTTCTCTCTCTCTCTCTTCCCTGAAATCAATAAATATATTTTTAAAAATAAATAAAATAAAAAAATATAAAAGAAACTATATTGACATGAGCAATGATGGCATGCAGTTTGCAATCCTGTCTTTTTGTTTTTTTCTTAAAAGAACTTTTCTTGCCCTAACTGGTTTGGCTCAGTGGCTAGAGCGTCAGCCTGTGGACTAAAAGGTCCCAGGTTCGATTCTGGTCAAGGGCATGTACCTTGGTTGCGGGCACATCTCCAGTAGGGAGTGTGCAGGAGGCAGCTGATCAATGCTTCTCTCTCATTGATGTTTCTAACTCTCTGTCCCTCTCCCTTCCTCTCTGTAAAAAATCAATAAAATATATTTAAAAAAAAAAATAACTTTTCTCTTAGCTGTCCTGGAAGTGTCCCACCTTTATTTTTAGTTTATAGTAAGAAAGGAGCTTGGGGAATACGATCTAAACAACGCCGCAGAGTACAAAGTTGGCATTAGATTATGGTCAGCAAACATCTCCCTTTTCTGAGATTTGGGAAGGGGGGAGGGAGGGCGCCGAAGATCAGAACTAGAGTGGTGAGCTCTCTAGAATGACCATCACCCTCCAGTTATGAAAATTCCTCAAATTTATGATGGGCCTTTTAAAAACCACGTTTTTATTGATTTCAGAGAGGAAGGGAGAGTGTGAGAGAGAAACATCAGTGACGAGAGAGAATCACTGATTGCCTGCCTCCTGCACGCCCCGCACTGGGGATCCAGGGTCCGATTTGCATTGTGGGAGGAGACTTGGGCCGAGCCACAGGAGGATGGTGACGTGGGCTCTCTGCCCACAGCAGGTCCTTCAGGAAGAGGAAGGTGCCTGTGGTACCTGGGCCAGGCCTCCCGGGCGGTTGTTGGAGCGCGTGAGCTCTGGGGCAGTGTGAGAGGAGTCTGACGGGCAGGCCATCACTTCAGAGGTTCCTTGTCCTTGAGCTGCCGGGTGCACGTGTCCAAGGTGTTCATCGAGAGGGACCTGCATAGGTGATGGGAAGGGCCTTCTCCGCCGCATCACAGGCTGTAGGCTTCGCCCCAGGTCAGCCGGGAACACCCACTTCTCGTCCTGGGGAGGTCTCTGCATCTTCCTCCGCGAGTGCTTACTGCGCTTCCATCTCAGCGCCTGCCCGGAAGCCGGGTCTTCAGTACGGAGCCTCCCCCATGTCAGAGCTCGGAGCCATGTGGGAAGGGAAAGCCCTCGAAGGGTGGAGGGCTGCTGACCAGTGAGGAGCCCCTTTGGGTGTGCGTGGGGACAGCCCTGAATATGTTTGTGGTTCCCGGCTGGTGCTGAGTGGCAGGGGTGCGGGAGAATTGGAGGATTGTTATAGTTGAAAGTAGCCTTGTAACCGAGTAGACGTGACAGTGACTCCTTCGTGGGTAAATCTGTGAATGAGGAGAGCGTTTCCTGAGTCCAGGGAGGGAAGAGGAGTAGCAAGTTCTTCTCCCTTTTGTATCACATTCTGCATTTTATAAAATGACTTTTAAAAGGAACGAACACATGGAGGGTTTTGTTTATGCAAACCATGTATGCATATTCCTATTTATTCCAAGTGTTGCAAAGTACAGGAAAAGAAAAACCACTATTTTCCCCTTGATATTATAAATACTGTAATATTTAAATATACTACCTTTCAGTTATGCTGATGTGTGCAAAGTCAGATTTTACATACAAATTTGTATTCGTAGAAATATTCTAAGGCTTTAAAATGACTTAGAGCATTTTTAGTTATCTCCATTACAGAATCTGAGAACTGTAGGGGACCCCTTATTCACTTCTGACTCTCAGGGTCTATTTCTCAGGGTGGGTTTTATGTTGCAAGTAGTGAGAACCCTAATTAGCCTGGGTGAGAGGGCCGGATGCTAACCAGGTGGTGAGAAAAGGCTTTCTTGACAAGTGTTAGCTTATCTTATAAGACCTTAATGGCAACTTCCTAACTCAGATTTAACAGAAAGCTGTGAAAAAATCCCGAGAAGCCTCCCAGGTGACTGCAGGTGGGGACAGTGCGAGCACAGGTTCTTCGTGCTCGGCCGAGCCTGGCGCTGGGCTTGTCCTGAGTGTCCCTTCCCGACCCACAGCCGCCTGCTGCCTTGCACGAGGGAGGCTCAGCACCACGGCCTGTGCCTGGAACCTGCTCTCTGCGATCCTCCTTCAAAGCGAGGCGAGCCCGGGGCCTGAGCCCTGCCATTTCTCACCAGATTTCATCAGATTTACCGAGCTGGTGCTTGGCACAGGCTCACTGAGGCCTCCAGCACCAGAGAATCTGAATGCGTGATTCATGCCCCGCAGAGGTGCTGGGGCTGCGGTTTGCATGAGCATCTTATAGAGCGGGCAGGACCCCCTTCCCCTTTGGGGCTGTGAGAAAAAGGAAGACAACCTGCTGTTCTCTCAGCTTGTTCTTCCTGCCTTTCTGTCTGACTCAGTACAGATGAAGGGCAAGTGCTGGTGCACGCACTCTCTGCACTTACAGCTTCCCACAGCTGGTTAGTCTCTCGTGGCCAGATGGGCTTTCTCCGTCTTCCCGTTTTCTCAGCAATTCCCTTCGCCTCCTCAGAGAGCAGGATTTGATGTCTTGTTCATTTGCTCTTTAAATTCGAGGGCTCAATTTACCTGCAACTCCTGAGACGTAAGCCAAGATACTGTTTTTCAGGTTTGGTTTTCCCCAGAAATGTAATTTAATCTTAGTTGGTTCTTTGTACTTAGCACTGCTGGCAACTGTGTGGACTCGCGAGGGACTCGGGTCTCCTTCGGCACCCACCCCAAACCCAGCCAGGGGTCAGTGTCGGTCCCAGGCGAGCCCCACGGGCCCTGGCTCCTGAAGCACTCGTTCTAGGGAGCTGGCTGCTGCAGGCCCGATAGCATGAATGCCAGACCATTTTATACGTTCGGATGAGGATCGGTGCCTTTGCTCTGATAGTACGGCTCATCAGCCAGATCTGAGAACCCGGTGTGACGCAGCCGTGTGTGGGAGCGCTGGCAGGTTTCTCCCAGGAGGCCTCGTCCCAGACATTCACGGCAATTCTGTTAGAGGCCGGCAGAAAGCACGGGGGAACGTGGAAGTGAGGGCACTGAGCTTGTGTGGATCATCTAAAAGGTGGCGGGCGTCTAGGACTAGACGACTTCGGGAGCAGTGCCTTTGTTCTCCTTCCCTGGGACCCTGTGCTGCTCAGCTGGAGCTGCTGGCAGTGCTGGCGACGTGCCTCCTGCGATTCGGGTTTCAATCGGGACCCAGATTGGGCCAGTGGGTACAGTTCAGTTTAAAGCCGGTTCTGCAGGCTCACTTACATTTACTAACTTGAGAATTCCCCAGACACGAGAGCTCTTCGGCCCACTAGTGTGTGCTGAGCTGACCCTGTGAATATACTAGTGTCGGTGTCGAACCCTAAAATTGATGATCACGTTTTCATCTAAAATGCTCATTTAAGCAGAGGGCGGCTAGACGTGGTGACAGAGTAATTGTGTTAGGAATTCCCATTTACTCAGCCAATAGCAACTTACCCTCCTGGCGTAGGGCGGCGGTGCCAGATGCAGAGGAGACTGCTCCCCGGGGCTTTGCCACCGTACGAACACTCGCCACAGACACACGACCGAGGGGGTGCTGACACGTCTTCACGCCACGGGCTTTCTGCGTGCCGCAAACGCTAGAGCAGCAAGGGAGGCTTGAGGTCATCTAGTCCAACCCCTTCATTTATAGCTGAGGAATCAATTATTTGTCCAAGGGCAAATGGCAGAATTGGATCTGGAAGGCACGTCTTCCTTCACATTGCACAGTGGAAGGAGCTTAGATTTCGGAATTAGTCTGATCCGAGTTTTAAGATCAGCTTTGGCACTTACAAAGTCCGTGACCTTGACCGAGTTGCTTACCCTGTCAGAGCTTTAGTGTCTTGCACTGCAGAAGGGGAGTGATGTCGTAAGGCACTTGTGCGCAGTAGATCTACTTTTTCATCATGTGTCACGGCACCTGGTCCATGATAGATCTTCATCTGGTTTTTGCTGCTACACTTTTTGCAACAACTTTTTGCCCTTGAGAGAGAGGTCCAGTGGCAGAGAGTATCTGGCATTCTGTGGATATGGGCCTTTATGTAGCGTTTAGAGAGAATGTGATTCTGAACAAAATAAAGATACTCTGAAAGGTTCCGACAGAAACCCCGTGTGAGCATGGAAAATGCCCTAGGAATACAGTAGGGGCTTGTTGAATCTGTAGCAAATCATAAAATGCAGGTTGAGAAAGAACTATTGTGTGCCATTGGTTTTGCTGTTGATTATTGCAGCAGAAAGCAGTGATGCAGTCTAGTGATAAAGTAAGAAATTTTTAAAAGTGAAGTTCATTTCCCCCATTGTCATCACTCTGTAGAAAATGGCAAGAAAGAAGAAAACTTAAACCCCTGTCCACCACCCAGAAGCAAGCACACTGACACTTTGCTTTATTTCCCGTCATTGTAATCAGAAACATCGTATCTTGCTTTTTCCCCAGTTCATTAATATGCCCCATGTTATTATGACTCTTGGAGATCATTAAAAAGTGGACTTTGTGTATGAATATAAAGTCATATATAGGTGTGTTTTTTAATTTTTAAATATTGGAAAGGAGATAAGAAAACTGTAGTCTTACTAGTCAGAGACATTCTTGCTAGTATTTTTGTTATACTTCCTTTGCATGTAGGACTATTGTAGTCACTTTTAAGTCCTTCAGGGTGTTGGGGAGTTGGGGAAGAGAGAGGGAGGGAGGGAGGAGTTTCAGTTAGGTAGCCACCGAGCCACCCATTCCACTTGGTGGGCACAGGCCCAGACTAAACTTGAGGAAGGGCCTTTTTCAACTAAGAGAATTCAGCCCAACTCCCTAAAGCCTCATCACATGTGACCAGCTACCGTCTCCCCTTTGTCTCAGGAGGTTTAGTTATGCCTCACCCTTGGGAAAGTAGAGAAAGCAGCCCTTAGTTATTTTTTGTGTTTTGTGGCTGAGATGAAGAGCCGTTTGAAAAAGGCTGCTTGAATCTGTTATTTCCTGCAAGAGATGTTTGGCCCCTCCCCTCTCCTAGTGTCACCACACTGCATTATGTGGACATGGGCCCTTGGTCATTAAGACTTGGGGGTTTGGGTAGGCCCAGGCCACTAGATGCAGGCCCCTCGCTGCGTCTGGCCCTGCTCCCACCCTGCGGGACGTGTGCTCTTCAGGCTCGCTGAGGGACACCCTGAGGGTTTAGGTTACCTGCTTGACTTTAGAACCTGATCTTAGGTAAGAGGTTCAGACATTGAAACTGAACTTCAGAAATTGTCAGTGCGATGGCTGGAGTAGGGGAAGGGAAAGATATTAAAAATATAGTTAGCAAGTTCAGAATGGGCTGAGCAGCAAGCAGCATCTGGGGAAAAAAAAATCTGGAAGTTTTATTCAGCCAAGGAATAGACATTAAGCAGAATGTTGGCAGTGTCCACATGTGAGTGGGGTGGGGAAGGACTGGATGGTCTGATGAGGGGTGACCTTGGGGCTCTTGGTGCTCATGGAGAAATACTTTACAGGGTGAGGGTCGGAGAAAGCTCAGGAAAAAGTTCAGGAATCGTGTTACCAGGCACCAGCTGAGAAGGCATGATTTTAGGATGTAGAACAAGACTAAGATCATGAGAAAAAGATGCCTGATGTGGGATAAAGACAGTCCTGGGGCCTGGGGCCGAAGGACACTGTCATTACTAGATGCCGGAGGGAAGACTGGCCTTTCCCAGCGGCTAAAGGCAAGAAAAGGACAAACTTGAATGAAAAACACAATTCGTTGAGTTCAACATTGAGCAGTGTCTTGATTCACAAGAATGCAAATGGCACATAGGCTTAACTTTGTTCTCCAAGAAAAACATCTTAAAGATCAAACGAAGCCTTTCGGAAAGATAAGGCATCTTATGAAAGGTAGACGCCCCAGTTTTATGCGGGAGGAAAGTGTGAGTCACTCACAGACAGAACCTGGCAGGTAGTGGAAGAGTTAGATTCCCAACTGCAGGTTCCCATCACCCTCTCCTCGCGGGGACGGGAAGCTGATGCGAAGGGGGGATGCGGTACTTTTAGTGAGTTTCCTTTCTAACCCAAGCTCGGCACACCTGTCCTGGTTTTATTTTATCTTACGCATCAGCTGGCTTTGTAAGGCTTGGCGTTCTGTTTGTGATTTGTCAGTCGTATATTCATAACCATCAAGTGGGACGTGAGGCCCGAAAGTCAGCTGGCAATCAACTGTTCTGTTCCGTGCAAACACGTTGTTTGTGTCTTTATGGAGGGGAAATGTGGGCTTCCTCTTCTCATCTCAGCACCTTCAGGCAGGAGCAGAGCATCTGAGGCATTTTTCTCAACAAAGGAAATCCTCCCCATTTCCCAATTAAAAATTATTGGGCCACAAGAATAGCAGACGCAGAGAAAGCATTAATGGGCGACACTCAGGAAGTAATTTTCTGAGCATCCTGTCACATTTTCACAAGTTAATTTAGTTCTGCCTAGATAAAAATACATGTAATTTCCTTATGAAAATATCTGATGCACATATGACATATGTCTGTAATGCATCCGATGACGCTCGTTTTGCTTAAACAGTCACACATCTGGCATGCCCATCTTCTTGAAAAGAAACGGCAGCTTTCTATTCAGGTTCTATTACTCCATTGGATCCGTTATTGACCAAGGTCTTGTCTCCCAGCTCTGGCTGGTCCCTTCACCTTGGTGCTTGCATGTCGGTCTCTTTACCACCTTGATTTGGAAGGGAATCTGCTGTTGGGGTTCTCGTGGTGACACGTAGGTGGTGGTGACAGAGCAGCGGGCTCACACCCAGGGTGTTGCGGAGTGTGCCCGGCGGCTGGAGTCGTGTGGCAGTTTCATTGAGAACTGCCCCTACCTCCTCGGGTTTGTTGTTGTTGTATTTTGTCTTTTCCTTAAAAATAGAATGTGGAAAGAGAAAAGAAAAAAAAACACAGAATGCAGGTTATACAAATAGGTAAGAAACTGGGCCACATTCTTTTAAAAGGGCCAATTTACACAGAAAATAATAGGAAAAATCTAGGACTTACATTGTCTTTACGTTGATTCCGTTTTTCTCAAATCCCAAGGAAGTTCGTTTGTCTTCTGCTGCCCATGTGCTCGGCTGAGAGCTCTGTGAGGAGGACTTCGGTCTCACTCTGTGCTGTGTGTGTCCCTGGTGCCCAGGGCAGTGAGGTACTTCAGAGGCTCCCACTCAATACATGCTGATTGGAAGCATGAATAGTATTGATACCTCACTTTACAAAACTTATGGAAAAATTTCAAATGTACATAAAAGTAGTGAGAAATATAATGAACCTCCTCTACCCATCTCTTCCCTTCAGTATTGTTAATCAGCTTCCCCCAGGGCTTTGGAGGGTTGGAGGTGGGACTGGCTTGTATTACTAGCATTTTAAATTGCTCTAGAAGGTTGTTGAAAATGGTTAAACAGGAATGAGTAGTTGATTTTCACATTGGCACAGGTCTTTTTTTAGTTACATATTTACGTTCTTGAGGAACAGAGCATTATTCTTGGTTGGGAAAACAATGTGTAAATGACGGTGGTGAGGCATGGTGAGAGAAAGACCCGCCTGTCTGTAGTTTTGGCTCATCCGTACGTGGTTGCATCACACATTCGTTCATTCAGTGGACTATTTTTTTAGAGCAGCGGTTGCCAACTGGTGATCCGGGGACCACTGGTGGTCCGTGAGGTCTGAAAGGTCAGCGGCCGCTGTTTCAGAGCACATTTAGGTTCAGTGCAAAACTGAGTGGCATATACAGTTCCCACATAAGCCTTAGACACACACACACCCGCCTTGACCGCCAGCACTCTGCGCCAGGCGGTACGTTTGTTGTACTTGGTGAGCCTACATTGACACCTTATTGCTCACGGTCACTGGCGCTCACTCTTGGTGCTGTGCTTTCTGTGGGCTTGGGCAAATGTGTAGTGATGTAGGTCCACCGTTGTGTATCGTACAGGATAGTTTCACTGCCCTGGAATCCTCTGTGCTCTACCTGTTCATCTCTCCCTTCCTCCCCCAAGCCCTGGCGACCACCGATCTTTACTGTCTCCAGTTGTGCCTTTTCTAGAATGTCATCTACATGGAATGATATAGCATGTAGCTGTCTCACATTGGCTTCTTTCATTTAGCAACCTATCTTATGTTTCCTTGTCTTTCTGTGGCTTGATAGCTCCTTTCCTTTTATTGTTAAACTAGGGGCCCGGTGCACAAAAATTTGTGCACTCGGCGAGGGGAGGAGGGGGTCCCTCATCCTGGCCTGTGCCCTCTCACAGTCTGGGACCCCTCGGGAGGGATGTCCACCTGCTGGCATGCATGGCCAGCCTGGGTGAGGGGCTGAGGGCTGTTTTCAGGCTGGCCACAGCCCCCTCAGGGTTCGTGCGCTGGGGGGTGGGATGGCTGGTGAGTGCAGGCGTGGACGTTTCCAGCTGGGTGGCCTACCATCGCACATACCTGGTGGGCCCCCACCGCTGAAAGTTGGATTGCCTGAACTGCATTCTGACCATTCTCAGGAGCTTTCAGTAACCTGAGCATAAAAAGAAAGAAATTAAATGATAGCATTACCCAGTAATCAATGGTATGGTTTTGCTAGGTGGGTGTTTTGGAATAATGGTACTACAAAGGGAAAAAAAGATTGTGCTAAGAGA
>PVJC01004935.1:0-14419 GCA_004026665.1 Murina feae
CTCCTCTCCTCTCCTCTTCTCTCTTCTCCTGTCCTCTCTTCTCCCTTCCTTCCTTCCTTCCTTCCTTCCTTCCTTCCTTCCTTCCTTCCTTCCTTCCTTCCTTCCTTCCTTCCCAGGAAAAGAACAGTAAAGGGAATAAAGTTGGATGAAAGAAAGCTTCAGGCTTCCAGCTTGGGACACAGCAGAGCCTTGTCACATTGACTGCATACTGTGCATTGACCATATGCTTGATGTTTTAGATACTATCTCTTATTTAATACTGACAACAAAATCGTGAAAAAAAAATAACATGGCTATTTTACAAAAGGAAATGATCTCAGAGGGGTTAATTACACAAGGACCCAGAGCCAGCAACTAGCGGGGCTGGATTCTGAACTCAGTTCTCCAAGACTCAAGCTCCTTCCATCACCCTACATAACTGCAGCATTTTGCTCCAGCTGGTTAAACAAGTGTATGAGGATTATAGCATGCATTGAGTACTAACCTGTGTAAACTTACTAACAGGCATTTTTGAACACACTCTTTACAAAGTTCAGTTCTACAAATTTGTAGAGTATGGAAAAATTTTTTTCAACTTTTATTATTTGAAGATTGGCTCCGGCCTCTAGAAGAATACAATATCCCTATCTGTCCCACCTCTATTCTATTCAAGAGGGCCAACCAATCTTGATCAATATCAATAGCATTGATCACTAGTGCATGGGTGTGCACCCAAGAACCTGGGAGGAAAATCAGCTTTCTATTTATCCTTATTGTTAACTAAAAATATGAAAAAAATTTGAAGTTTCATAATGGCTAACAGTTGGACTGATATTGGCACCCTATTATAAGTCCCCAGGATAAGAACCAGATACATAATTTACAGGGCCCAATGCAGAATGAAAAGGTGTGTTCTCTTCCTCAACAGGTATTAAAGATTTCAAGATAGTGACAGCAAACATTAAAACAGGTGCAAGGCCATTTTGAGCTCTGGGGATGTGAGAGACTGTGCAGGTTTGCATATCGATGACACCAACCCTGATCACAAGTCATCTTCCATTTCTGAGGTATCCTGAGAGAAGGGTAACACACCACTCATTCGTTCTCTTTCAACATGTCAAGGAATGGATGTGGATTACATTACTTAGTTTTACATAGCCATCAGAGAATTGATGGGGCTTGAAAAGATTCCCACAAAGAGACTATAGATATTTAGTATGCAAGCTCAGATGAATGACAAAATAATGGCAGGGGTGCTATTTTTTGTACTCCTAGAGTAATCCTCTTGTGGTAAGCTAGATTACTTTTAAAAAATTAGAAATAGCCCTAGCCGGTTTGGCTCTGTGGATACATTGTCGGCCTGTGGAAGGGTCATGGTTCAATTCCCAGTCAGGGGATGTCTCATGCTTTAGGCTGCTGGCTTGATCCCCAGTAGGGGGCACGCAGGAGGCAGCCAATCAATGATTCATCTTCGATGTTCTATCTCTCTCTCCCTCTCCCTTCTTCCCCTTGAAATCAATAAAAATATATTTTAAAAAATAAAAAATCAGATATAATTTAAAATATGCATTTGTAAATTAAGTAGAATTAGCCAGTCCTAAGTATATATTTTATATTTTAAAAATATCTACTGATAAAATGAAACCCTCACAATTAGCAAGACTTTCAAAATATTATTAATCTGTCCTACATTTTTATATTTCACGTTTTGTATATGTTTAATAGTTTACATAATTGTACAAGTACATTTTAAAAACAAATGCCTATTTATTGGAGTTGGATGCTCAAGCACTTTTTGCTGAAAGGGATGCGGAGTCCAAGAAGACTGGATGTCTCTGGTCTAGAGCAACATCTTGCTAAGAACATTAATGTTTCATGACATGGCATTATAAGTCCTCGGGTCAGAAAGTGTTTAAAGATTTCACAATCATACAAGTTTAGAAAATGTTGCCCACAAAGCTTCTGCATTTGCAATTTTCAATGTGCATTAGTATAGAGACACTAAGAAATTCTAAGAGTCAGTGTAACTGCTTTCTCCAACTTATTTTAGCAAAGAACCCTTTTTCTTACACTTCTAAAAACTGATGCCACTCACGTGTTCTCGGGTGTACCTTGGAAAATACTGTTAGAACAGATCATTATATTTACTGTGAGAAAAATCTCTACTTGGATTGCACACATATTACAACCCAAAGATACAGATGGGAACATCTTGCATATTATGACTTGGTTTGGCATGTGGCTCTGACAGTTATGAATAGTTTAAACTGGGAATATCACTTACCTACTTGGAACACCTGCTTCCCTATTTGTAAAGCAGAGCTAATAATGCCTAGTGGGTTGATTATTTTTATTGGACTACAAATGAAGGACTAAATAAGATAACACATGTAGGAATCTAGTATAGCATAACCCACTAGACACTCATAGAGGGGTTTAGTCTCATTACCATTACAGTATGTGTTTTTTCTTTTTTGTTTGTTTGTTTCTTTTTTCTCATCCAAGAGTATTTTTTCTATTGAGTTTTTTTAAGAGGGAGTGGGAGGAGAGAGAGAGAGAGAGAGAGAGAGAGAGAGAGAGAGAGAGAGAGAGAGAGAGAGAGAGAGAGAGAAATATTAATGTGAGAGAGACACATCCACAACATCCACATCGATTGGTTGCCTCCAGGGCAGAGGATCTAAACCTGTGTCCTTGACTGGGAATTGAACCTGAGACCTGTTTGGGAACAGCCCGATATTCTAACCACTGAGAAACACTGGCCAGGGTAGTATGTGATGTTTTTTAATGAAGAAAAAAATGTATACAGTAGAAATATTTTTTACTTCCAAACCAAAACAACAAACAAAACTCCCAGTTAATACATACTGTAATAAATGTTATTAGTATTAATAGCAATAGGAATAAGTATAGACAAGTGAAGTACATAGAACCCCAAGAGATAATATTTTAAATGTTTTCCCTATTATAACTGAGCATGTTTACAAAAGCGATTGATTTGATCATTTTCTAAGCTCCCCAAATTTGAGAAATGTTAAAACAAGTCAGTTTTACGAATCATTTTCTACATGCCTGTAAGAATAAACAAGTTATGATGAGCAGTCAGCTAACATTGTTGAAGGATGCTGTGGCAATTGGGCTTCAGTTCTCCTACAACCTCCCTCTGCTGCCCTCCCCCAGGAGGTTTATGATGTAGGAAAGGAGAGTGTCTGCTATGCAAAGACAGTTTCAAGTCCACGTCCAACCACATTGCTGCCACTAAGATCCTCCCTTGTAGAGATCCTAGAGCTGACACCTCACGCAGCTTTGGGTCTTACCAGGTTCTGCACCATGCACATTCTTTCGCTTCTCAGTTCCGCTACTAGTCCATATATATCCACAAAATCATGGTCATTTACATGCTGTGTTAAGTGGTCGAGAGCAATAAAAACTCCAGTTCTTCCAACTCCAGCACTGCAGCAAGAATGAAATTACATAAAAATTATTCAGTAAAAAGTGGTTCATGCCTATGGTGATAAAGAAAATAAATTGTGATAGTAATGCAATTCTAAAGTTTCTTTTTTATTTGGAGGTAGGTATTTTGGGAGTTTCTTTGGATTGACATTGTTACCAAGAGTGTTCAGATTAAGCAGGATGATTATTATTAACTAGAGGCCTGGTGCACAAAAATTTGTGCACTCGGGGGGTGGTGTCCCTCAGCCCGGCCTGTGCCTTCTCACAGCCTTGGACCCCTCAGGGGATGTCCACCTGCTGGCTTATGCCCATTCCCTGGGGGAACAGGCCTAAGCTGGCAGTCAGACATCTCTCTAGCAGCCTGGAAGCTCTGGGGGGATGTCCACTTGCCAGCAGGGAGCAGGCCTAAGCTGCAGTCGGACATCGTTAGCACTGCTGAGGAGGTGGGAGAGGCTCCCACCACCACCACTGTACCGGCAGCCATCAGTCTGGCTTGTGGCTGAACAGAGCTGCCCCTGTGGGAGTGCTGCCCCTGTGGGAGTGACCACCAGGGGGCAGCTCCTGCATTGAGTGTCTGCCCCCTGGTGATCAGTGTGTGTCATAGTGACCAGTCATTCCCAGTGGTTCTGCTGTTAGGGTCAGTTTGCATATTACCTTTTTATTATATAGGATACAAAATATTTGAGTTATTTTTTTAAAGGAACACTCCTTCTCCTTTCGTAGTATTTTATAGGTTGTAGTTGGAGAAGTATGCACAATATTTTTAAAAATTGTTGAAGTTTCTTAACACTTCAAACTTTGTCTTAAACATATTTGAGGTTACCAATAGAAATGCTAAACATTCAGCTATATAGCATCTCCTCTGTATGATATTGAAACAATTGTTTTTCCTGTAGGATTTTGTTTACTTCCTACAAATAATAAAATTGAGAAACTACTTCCTTTTAAAAAACTAATTTAATGCCCAAGAAAGGTGTGTGCTCCATAGAAACTATTATGTGATATAACTGTGAAGATTAATTCAGAAACTCTCACTAGAAAGACAATGAATATTTAAATAGTTAATATTTGCAGTAAATATTAAAAATGAAAAAGATATTTTAAAGCCTACCTAGTCTTATAAATGAAACTTTAAACAGCATGAAAGTACTATTTCTATAGGTAAGAAAAAGTCAATTTCCTGTGATTTGAAAAAGGAGCATTACAACATAAATCTGACACATATAAACATGCCTGAATAGGGTAATTAATCATTGTATCATTCAATATAGTTTGATTGTAAGACACTGTCCTAGGCATCTGGGGTGTAACAGTGAAAAATACAAAGTTCCTCACATATAAAGCTTGTACTCTAGAGGACAGATTATAGTGTTACACAAACAAACATGCATAGTATGTACAGGCAGTAATAGGTGTTATGATGATACATAAATCGGGCTAAGAATATGGAGGGTTATAGGGTAGGATAGGGTCATCAGAGAAAGCTTCTCTGATAACGTAACATTGAAAAGAAACTTGGATAAGGTTAGGGAGCACACCACATGGGTATATGGGAGAGGAGCATGGCAGCCGGAGGGAGTGGAAGAGCCGATCTGAGTGGCAGAATGTTCTATGTGTTCAAAGAAGAGCAAGGAGATCATGGCGAGGAGAGCGGAGTGGAGAGGTGGTGGCTGGGTCAGAGCTAGCTGTAGGCTGGCATGTGGAGTGTGAGAGGAAGAGGTGAGTCAACGATGAATCCAGAGTTTCTGGACCAAGCGGAGTGGACTTACTATTTTTAAACTTGGGAAGGAGGAGAAGGAGTGAGATTGGAAATTGAATCAAGCGTTCAGTTTTGGACACATTTAATTTTCAGAATTTTGTTGTCATTCAGGTTGTCATATTGAACTGAAAGTTGAGGTAAGACATCAGAGTTGGAGATAAAAACTTAGTAGGTTTATCATGATATTTAAAAATGATTATTAACATAATCCTACTTTTCTGTGATTTCTTTTATTTATTTAAATCACAAAGCCTATTTTTGAGGCTTCAAGAGAGGAGGTGCTTTCCTTTTTCAATGGACTTAGTGCAGTGGCTGTGTATATGGAAGATACAGAGAAGGTGAGGCAACTATCCACTAAAGATTTTAATCATTAATGATGCCAGTTTAAAATAAATCACCACATTTAGAAGCAAACTGCTGTGTCATTTATACTAAAGACTACTTTATTAAAAATATTATGTATATGAAGGGAAAATATAATTGGCAAGGTAAGAATGAGACTTTCATATCTTGTTCTATATGCTTTTTAAATATAAACATTCAGATATTTTATCAAGAGAAAGTATTCATGTAATAAACATAAATTTATAAAAATAGAATATATTAAGAGAATTACGTATAAAAAAGGTGACTTGGAACTACAATCTTCAGACATATTATCATTAATGAATGAATGTTCATTTGTGTTTTAAGCTAAAATAAAATAATATTTTAAAATTGGGGAAAAAGAACAAGCATTTGTGTATTACTCTTATAATTTGTTTTTATTTTTTTAAGATAGGTATTTTATTTTATTTTTTAAATGTATTTTTATTGATTTCAGAGAGGAAGGGAGAGGGAGAGAGAGATAGTAATATCAATGATGAGAGAGAATCATTGATCGGCTGCCTCCTGTATTTCCCACACTGGGGATCGAGCCCGCAACCCAGGCATATGTCCTTGACCAGAATCGAACCTGGGACCCTTCAGTCCAAAGGCCAACACTCTATCCACTGTGCCAAACCAATTAGGGCTCTCTTATAATTTAAAAAATCCCAAATATTCCTGGAAAAAGTATGATCATTTAAATTACAAATTGAGTTTTTTTCCTCTAAAAAAAGTAAAAAACTGGATGAATTGATATTTTCTTAACCACACTAATTATAATATACTATTTGAAAAATTACTAATAAACTAAATTTTAGAATTATTATGATTCATAATAAACTTATTGACTATTATAATTAATAACAAATGTTAAAATTATTGTAATAACCAACTTATTATTATAATTAATAATTAATGTGCTCAAAATATACTGCTAACTAAAATGTGTTATTGTGGTAAATGATGCACAACATAAAATTTACCATTTTTACCATTTTCAGTGCATAAATCAGTACTGCTAAGCACACTGACACTGTTGTGCAATCATCACCACTATCCACTTTCAGGAATTTTTCGTCACCCCAAACAAAAGCTCTGTACCCATTGAACAATAACTTCTCATATCTCTCTCCCCCAAGTCCCTGGTAACTATCATTCTTGCTGTCTATATTAATTTAGCTATTCTAGATATCTTATGTAAGTGGAATCATAAAACAGTTTATCATCCACTTTTTCTCTAATCTCCAAACTCCAATTGTTGAAGACACTCAAGTTGAAATTGATCTAGATATATCATGTTAGAAAACAAAAATTGTATCAATCTTTCCAGAAACACTCTGAACACTAAACAACCTTAAGTTTTATTTTTAAAAGTACTAAATACCAGTATAAATAAAAAATGGGAAAAAAATCTCAATTTATACTCATATTCTATTAACCATGTTCAGAGGTTCAGGTCAAAGGGAGACATTTGAATAGCTAAAACTTTGTAGAAATTTGAAATTATACTTGGGTTGGTCACTTAAATTGATCTTAATTTTCTTTTAATTATCCTCTGTAATACCCACCTAGAAGTTTCGTTTTACAAGAAATGTTTAAATTACCGTACTATACTAGTATCTGTTGAAATAATTAACGATAAGATGTTTATTCATAAAATCTTATACATACACATAAACACACATACATTAATGATGGGCTATAATTTTTAATTTTTAAAAGGCCTATAAAGGTAAAATTGAGGCAAGGATTCAGAAAATGTTCTATCCCAGTATATATGTCTGTTAGACATGTTTATCACTTATTTTATTTCTGCCATGTGAACTTTTATAAAGCTACATCTTTATTTACTGTAGCCAGTAAAATATCTGAAAAGTAAGAGCTGGAATGACTCTACATTAACTTCTGCCAGAAAAATAATCAATGGTATCATCTTAATGAAAGACCACATTGAGTTTAAAGACTATTTATAGTGTCTCACGTAAGATTCTCATAATACATCTTTCTTACCTGCAGTGAACAATCATAGGTGTGGTGTCCTGTGCTCGGCTTGCGCGAACCAGCTTCACGAAGTGAATTAGTGGGGTGCTGTTCTCAGGAACCCCATGCTCAGGCCACGCGGTAAAGTTACACTGTCGGACAGTCATGCAGTCCCCATGCTAAACAAAGCGACAGAGTTAAGAATCTGTCATCTCAGGACACAGTCATCTAAGTACACGACGAAGCTTGAGAGAGCGAATGTCTTTAGAACGTGATCTTTTAAAAATGGCCGTTTATCAAACAGAAAAACTGTGCTTTTATTTTTCCTGTAAGAAAGGTCTTTTACTGCTGCTACCATACAGAAAAATTGCCTTTAGTATGAATAAAAACAATAAGAAAGCCTGCAAAGAGATGATAACATATTGATATTCAAATGCAGTATAATATTCTGTGGCATTGTAAAAGTAGATTTTGAAACAGTTTTGACCCCAAACTTACTTAAACACTTTCACCAATTATTCAAAATACAGATATGGGGTGTCTGACAATGTCAGAAAGTACCAAGATCCTTATATTATCTTCTGTGTGTATAGACACTTTTATAGACTCATAAAGAGATCCCACGCTCTCACATCTGTACTGAGTGTAGACAGAGATGAGGGATTTGGGAAATTCTCGGCTTAAATAAAATATTATAGTTTATCAAATAAAATGAATCTAGTAATCTAGTTGTTTCTTCCTCTCCCACCTTGTCTACCTAAGAATTTGATGCTAACTGGTTAATATAATCTTTAACCATGTGATTTGGAATTCAGACACAGTGACATAGATATTGAAGTTAGATGGCAATTCAAAACTTCTGTTTGAGACACAATGGGAAAGCACTGTTGACTATACAGGTATCATTGCAAGGCATAGTTCTAGGAATTCATTTTACAAATTTAGAGCATTCGTACTTGCTATCATGTTCCTGTCCCCCCGTCATTTTTTACCCTTTCAATTTTCAGATCCCTGATGGTCCAATCTATTTGAACATCCTCCATTAGCTTTGTAATCACTATATCTCCAAACACCGTAACTGGTTTGTTGTCCTCTGGCCAATACTGATGGCATCTGATCTGTATTCAGGGAAAATCACCAGTAATAAGAAACACGGTTATATGGATATGTATCACAGTTATTTCTACTTAGTTAAAATTGTCTTATAGATATGCAAGTTATTGAGGATTTGCAGTATTAGCGGAAATTGTCACACACACATCAACACAATTGTAAAATAATATTTTGTGAAAATATTTTAGAAAAACTTACCCGCCCTTTTTCAAAACACTGTGTTAGCATTACCAATGTTTTTGCTCTGGTTTCCCAAACCATTCTCCAAAAATCCCCAACTGTTCCTGGTAATGGACCTTGAGTAGCAATAAATTCATTTGGGCATAAGTAACCCTAGAAGGACATAAATACAACATCGCATCAGCATTTACATATATATGTATGTGGACAATAGGTTTTCTTTTATAATGTAAATAGATAATAGGTTTTCTTTTGTTTGTTTTTTATTACATATGCATCCTTTTTCCCCTATTGACCTCTTCCCGGCCACTCCCACTCCCAGAACGTGCCCTTATCCCCCTATGGTCTGTATCTATTGGTTATGGTTATATACATGCATACAAGTCTTTTGGTTGATCTCTTAACCCACCGCATCCCCTGCCTTCTCTCTGAGGTTTGATGCTTCTCTGTCTCTGGATCTGTTTTTGTTCATCAGTTTATGTTGTTTATTATAATCCACAATGAATGAGATCATGTGATATTTATCTGTCTCTAACTGGCTTATTTCACTTTCCAGTTCTATCCATGTTGTTGCAATTGATAAGAGTTCCTTCTTTTTTACAGCAGCATAGTATTTCATTGTGTAGATGTACCACAGTTTTCCAACCTATTCATCTGCTGATGGGCACTTAGGCTGTTTCCAAATCTTAGCTATGGTAAATTGTGCTGCTATGAACATAGGGATGCATATATCCTTTCTGATTGGTGTTTCTGGTTTCTTGGGATATATTCCTAGAAGTGGGATCACTGGGTCAAATGGGAGTTCCATTTTTAATTTTTTGAGGAAACTCCAAACTATTTTTCCACAATGGCTGCACCAGTCTGCATTAGTTATTGAGCAGTATATGAAAAATATACTAGTTGTAAAATAGTTTAATATTTTTAAAATTATATAGTTTGAATGCTAAATAATATTAGATACTCAAAATGTCCAACACCTAATTTTAACCTCACAGTTGATATATTAAACAAATTGTTCGTGAAATTTATTTCTAACTTTTCAATAAAACATGGACTACATAAAAAAGAAACAGCAATAATGTTGACCTTACTCAAATGCTTACTTTATGCGAGAAAACATACTAAGCAATTTTTAGTAAATATTTTAATTAACTTATTTTTTCTAAAACCCTTGTGAATAAGTACTACTATCCTCATTTTATAAATGATGATACTGAAGCTTAGAAATGTGAATTTGCTCAAGGTCTCACAGGTGTTGTAAGTCTGGAGCCAGCATGCTTACCCACTCCAATGTTTCTGTCATATATTCACAGGTTTTGAATAAATTTTCATTCTTTTCCTCTAAGAAATTACTTATCTACTTAAATGTGGTGTTAGTGTTCATTCTCTAGAGTTCAGAACCAAGAGTAATGTTGGGTACAGATACAGAGAACAGACTGATGGTTGCCAGAGGGAAGGTGGTTTGGAGGACTGGGTAAACAACGTGATGGGATTGAGAAGTACGATTAGTAGTTATAAAATAGTTATGGGGATGTAAAGTATGGCATAGGAAACATAGCTAATAACGTTGTAATAACCATGTATGGTGCCAGGTGCGCACTGGGACTATCAGGTGGAACACTTTTAAAGATATGGTTGTTTAACCACTGTGCTGTATACCTGACACTAATACAAAATAATATTGAATATAAATTGGAAGGGGGAAAAATAGAAAATAAATAAAAATGAAGGAAAGAAAGGAGTAATGTGGGTAATATGAAAGTCTATATATATAAAATTGATTTTTTTTACAGAGAGGAAGGGAGAGGGAGGGTTAGAAACATAGATGAGGGAGAAACATCGATTAGCTGCTTCGTCACGCCCCCCACTGGGGATGTGCCTGCAACCAAGGTATATGCCCTTGACTAAAATCAAACCTGGGACCCTTTAGTCCACAGGCTGATGCTCTATCTACTGAGCCAAACTGGTTAGGGCTAAAATATATTTTTTATTGATTTCAGAGAGTAAGGAAGAGGGAGAGAGAGAGACATAGGAACATTATGATGTGAGAGAATCATTGATTGGCTGCCTCCTGCATACCCCACACTGGGGATTGAGCCAGAAATCTAGGCATGTGCCCTGACCAGGAATCAAACCATGACCTCCTGGTTCACAGGTTGATGCTTAACCACTAAGCCATGCTGGCTGGACATACGACCAGAGATTTGCTTCAACTTTATTTTAACAGCTCTTGTACATTTTATCAAGCTGTGCTAAACCCTAGTCCATACACCTGGCATGTAGGAAATTGTGCCATATCTGTTGCTTTTTCTTACAAAGGTACTGTGTAAATAAAAAGGTAATAATGGAATCATATCTATTCCAAACATCATCATATTTAAAGAAATAGGAATAAAAGGTAACATCTATTTTAAAATTGGAATTATCTTCGTAGTCAGAGAATAAAGTATTATGTACTTTTAATTTCAAGTAATTTATTTTACTTGAAAGAATGATGAGTCACTTTAGGTGATTCCTCCTAATCTCCCTGCTAGCCATTGACAGTCTCTGGGGTAAAACTCTGAGTCTCTTACATATATTAATTGTTAAAGCATTTCTGTTTTTCCAGTCTCAGTTGAAATAAACAGGACTGTTCAATTATTTTACATTTTAAGAGTTTGGAGTTATTTTTAAGACCAGAAAAGCAATATATATTTAGCATACGATGTCTGGAAAATTCAGAAACGTATATATATTAGAATGAGGAATTCACCTACAATCTCACTATCCAGCATGAAAAACCATTAATGTTTTTTCTCTTTTGTTTCCAATAGAGAAAATTAACAAATGGGACTACATCAAAATAAAAAGCTTCTGCACAGCAAAAGAAACCATCAGCAAAACAACAAGAAAACCCAGTACATGGGAGAACATATTTGCCAATGTTAGCACTGATAAAGGATTAATCTCCAACATTTATAGGGAACTCATACAACTTAACAAAAAGAAGACAAACAATCCAATCAAAAAATGGGCAAAGGACCTAAATAGACACTTTTCAAAGGAGGACATTCAGAAAGCCAAGAGACATATGAAAACATGCTCAAAGTCACTAATCATCTGAGAGATGCAAATCAAAACAACAATGAGATACCATCTCACACCTGTAAGAATGGCTATCATCAACAAATCAACAGATGACAAGTGTTGGAGAGGTTGTGAAGAAAAAGGAACACTCGTGCACTGCTGGTGGGAATGCAGACTGGTGCAGCCACTGTGGAGAACAGTATGGAGTTTCCTCAAAAAATTAAACATGGATCTCCCTTTTGACCCTGTGATCCCACTCCTGGGAATATATCCTAAGAAACCAGAAACACCAATCAGAAAGGACATATGCATCCCTATGTTCATGGCAGCACAATTTACCATAGCTAAAATTTGGAAACAGCCTAGGTGCCCATCAGCCGATGAATGGATTAGAAAGCTGTGGTACATTTACACAATGGAATACTATGCTGCTGTAAAAAGGAAGGAGTTCTTAGCATTTGTAGCAGTATGGATGGAGCCAAGGGACTTTTATGCATGCATTTAAGCATAACCAATGGACACAAAACACTGGGGGGTAGGGGAGGCGGGCGGAAGGGCAGGGGAAAAAAGAGATATATGTACTAATCTTTGTAAAACTGTATGTAATTAATAAAAAAAGAAAAACCATTAATGTTTTCATCAATTTATTTACAGTTTTTTTAATATGCACATTCCTTCATTCAAATAATATTGATGAATGCCTACTATGTTCCAAGCACTATCCTCGGAGCTGACAATTCATCACTGACAAAAGACATTAAAATTCCTAACTTCATTTATCTTGTATTCTAGTTAGGAGAAATAGACATTAAGCCTATTAATAAGTTTACTAAATAACAAAATACATAGAAGCTTTAATAGTGATCCAAGCTATGAGAGGGGGCTTTTGGAAAATAGGGTGTTCAGAAAACACTCAATGGTGACAGCTTAGAAGAGACTTAAAGAAGAAAGAGAGTAAGTCCTACATTCCTGGGGTGGGAGGAAGTGTTCCACATATTAAAAAAGTCAGATGTAACAGTACTAAAAGAGAGATGTGTTGGATTGTTCTATGAACAGCGAGTAACTGGAGTGGAGTATATGAGGGAGGACAGTATTAGATGATGACATCAGAAAGAACAGGGGATGAAGGATGAGGATGTTCTTAGGTCCTTTGTTTTTTACTATGAATTATACAGAAAGCAGATGAAAATTTATGAACAGAGTGTATGGTTTAACAGTTTCACTCTGGTTTCTGTTAAGAAGCTAGACTATAGGGGGTTAAACAAGGAAAGACAAAGAGTCTTAGAAGATTATTACAACAAACAAACCAAAGGGGTAGCTGAGTGATAAGAATGAGGATGGTGAGAAGTGATGAGATCTGGATATATCTTAAAGAGAGAACTGGCAGAATTTGTGTGATTGGATGTTGGGTATAAGAAAAATAGAGGAGTCAATAGTAATTCAAAAGAAAGATGGGGAAGACTTCAGGATGAGCAGATTTGAAGGGAAAATTATGAGTTCATTGTGAATATATTAAACTGGAAATCCCTAGCAGATATTCAAGTGGGAGTGTAATGAAGGCAATTGGGTATAAGAGTTTGGAATTGAGGAAGAAGTTTAAGCTATAATATGCATACATTTGAAAGTAATCAGCATATAGATCTTACATAAAATCATGAGAATGGAAATTATCATGGAAATGAGTTTGTAAAGGAACTAAATTCAAAGATTGGGCTGTAGATAATTTCGATGTTTGGTAGTTGAGGAGATAAGAGAGAACCAATGAGCCTGAGATAAAAGAATCGATAAGCTGTAGCTGGGATATTGAGAAGATAGTGTCTGTAAGCCAAAGGAAGAAGGCATTTCAAGGGTGGGTGTAATTAATTATAATTGATCAAGTTATAAAATACTAGAGGCCTGGTGCATGAAAATTGGTGCACTGGGGCGGCGGGGGGTGGAGGGGGTGGGGGCGGGAAGGAGCTGCCTCAGCACGGCCTGCACATTCTTGCAGTCCGGGAGACCTCCGGGGATGTCCTTAGCACTCCCTCAGACATCCTTAGCTCTCCTGCCACCACCGCTGTGCTCATCAGCCTTCAGCCTGGCTAGTGGCTGAGCAGTGCTCCCCCTGTGGGAGCACATTAACCACCCGGGAGCAGCTCTGCCTCCACCCTGCCCATCATGCTGATGCCACCACCGGTCACTGCTCCATCATCACCATTCCCTCCCTCTGCCCACTGACACCCACCTTGGCTGGACCGGCAATGCCTGCTTGTTGGCCCCGCCCCTGGTTGTTTTGCTGTTTGGTCGATTTACATATTAGACTTTTATTATACAGGATTTCTCCTAGTAATTTGCATTTCACTTTTTCAAGGACTCAATGTTCTTAAGTATTATAATACCAGAGGCCTGGTGCATGAAATTTGTGCATGGGGGTGGTCCCCTCAGCCCAGCCTGCACCCTCTCTAATCCATGATCCTTCAGGGGATGTCCAACCACAGGTTTAGGCCCAATACCAGGGATCAGGCCTAAACCAGCGGTTGAACATCC
>PVJC01004935.1:14519-61404 GCA_004026665.1 Murina feae
CCAGCCAAATTGCCCCCAACTGCCCTCCTGTTGGCCTGGTCACCCCCAACTGCACCTCCCACCAGCCTGGCCACCCCTAACTGCCCCTCTCCTGCTGGCCTGATTACCTCTTATTGCCTCCCCTGCCAGTCTGGTTGCCCCCAACTGTCCCCCCCACCAGCCTGATTGCCTTGCATGGCCCCCCTGCTGGCCTGGTCTCCCTACACAGCCTGCTGTTCAGTCATTTGGTCATCCCTCACTAACCCCCTTGCCAGCCTGGTCATAGGCAGCCATCTTGTGAGGGTGTGAGGGTTAGTTTGCATATTACCTCTTTATTACATAGAATTCTATCAAAATGGGAACAAATTTTAAGGGATCTTTTGCATCATAACCTTTCATCATTTATCTCTAATTATGGTAAAAGTTATTTGCAAGTTAATGTAATTACAGTCATCTTGTTGACAGGATAGATAATTTTGAGGGTTTGGGGCCCTCCACTTGTCTCATTACATACTGTTCTTATTTTTGCTCTCTTGAAAACATTGCTAAATGCATTTGTATACTTAGTGGCTGTTTACAGGCATGAAGTATACCTTTTCCTCCCCACCTCTGTCCCACAGCCCATTCTTTTTTTTTTCCTATCCTCACTCCAGGTTATGTTTAGAAAGAAGAAGGGGAGGAGAGAGAGAGAGAGAGGAAGAGAGAGAGAAAAGAGAGAGAGAGAGAGAGAGAGAGAGAGAGAGAGAGAGAGAGAGAGACATCGATATGAAAGAGAAAGATGAATTGGTTGTCTCCTGTACACATACAGATCAGGGATTAAACTCACAGCAACCTAGGTATGTGCCCTGACTCTTATCAAACCTGCAACCTATTGGTACATGGGATTGATGCTCCAACCAACCGAGGCACCTGACAAGACATGCACAGTCCATCTTCTATAAAAATTTTCCAAACTCTTTGTGAGTCCAAGTTCCATGAGCACAATTCCAAAGAACAGCCACAAGCAGAGGGATGAACATATTGGTAATTTAGGCTTTGTTACATAGGCTAGTGATTGTCAGCCAGTATAGAAGTTAGAATGAGTTGCCTCCCCAACAGAGGCTTGGGGGTAATGGGACACAGGACACTTATGTTTGATGTCAGGGAAAGGATGCAGCATCACATAAGCAAAGCCCCAATGAGATCAAAGAGAGTGGCAGGCCTGGGTGAGAAGACCTATGAATAAGAAAAGAATAAATGACCTAAGTGAGTGAGCAGAAGAGGAAACCCTCAAGTATGTTTAAAGTCATCATGATAAGGGTGGTTAGCCTTGCTATGTATTAGAATTGGAGCCAGTGAAAGAAAATATAAACATATCTCCTTAAAGAAAAACTATATATTAGAGTTGTTCAGAAATAGAATCATTTGCCTTAGAAGGAAGTACACAAATCGGTGTCAAGAGAGGCTAACATCTAATTTTCAGGAATTTTTAAGAAAGCATTCCAGGTGAATTGTTGAATGAATCACAAGGCAGTTCTACTCTGAGATGTCATGGTTGTGTCAAGTGAAGGTCTTGGTGCTTATGAGGTTCCTATGTACCTATGATGGCGATGAGCTTTGACAGAAAAAAAGAACCATGGAGAATGAGAGGGAAAGAGAGATCTCAAGAACAATTTGGTTTTGTTCTATTTTAATACAACTCAGCAAGCATTTATTATCTGTGATGTGTAAGACAGTATATTAGGCATATCACAATTTCCCCCATGTTGGTTCATGTAAAATATGTTTGTTGAGTAGCTACAACAGAGTTCACATTCTACAAATAGATGAAGATAGAAAAAAGAACACAGTATCATGGTACCCTTGAAGGAGAGCAAATCTAGGAGGGAAGAAAAGCATAATAGACTTTTATATTACATGGATATGACTATTCATTTGACTAATTTTTCTTTGAAAGAGAAACTGGCAGGCCTTGTTGTATATAGAGAATACATTGAAAAAGCTTATGAAATAATAAAAAACAGATATATAACCTGAAGTTGTACTTCTGCTACTTGTTAGTGAAACTAGTGGCCTGGTGGACAAAAATTTGTGTACTCAGGGGGGTCCCTCAGCCTGGCCTGTGCCCTCTTGCAGTCTGGAGCCCCTTGGGGGATATCCACCTACTGGCATGCCTAGCCAGCTTGGGTGAGGGGCTGATGGCTGTTTGCAGGCTGGCCAAGCCCTCCAGTGGGCACCATCATCCCATGGGGGTGTGGCCAGCCTGGGTGAGGGGCAGAGGGCTGTTTCAGGCTGCCCACAGCCAATTCAGGGTTCGGGTCCCTGCTTGGGTGCTTGGCTGGAAGCAAGTATCTGGGATTTATTTAACTTCTATAATTGAAACTTTGTAGCCTTGAGTAGAGCTCAGGGACCACAGGGCCCTGGCTTCCTCCATTGCCTGGGGCAACTCCAGCTTAGTGGCTGCCACCATCTTAGTTGAGTTAATTTGCATATTTGCTCCAGATTGGTTGGTGGGCATGGCTTGTGGGTGTAACGGAGTGACGGTAAATTTGCATATTACTCTTTTATTAGATTAGATGATTGTTGGTAAGTGGAAATCTCTATTAGAAGCATCCCATTTCCCACTCTATAGAATGAGGGTACATAGTTATAAGAAACTGGCACATCAAGATCCATAGAGATTATAATGAGTTTGTTGTTTTAAATAGTTATAAAAGTAATATAATTTCAGTATCTATGTTTTATAAAAATATATATAATTAACAACTTACAGAAACATAGCTGGCATTAATATAATCCGATCCTGGAATACTAGCATCAGCTATCAGCTTCACTCTGTTATTATTATCTAGAAAAAAATGTAAGAAATCAATACTAATTCCATTTTAAATTGCCACTACATTTTTACTATAAATATGATACAAAGAAGTTCATGATATAACATTCAACATTACAGATGGCTATAAAAGAAAAGTAGAAGTTCCATTTTATCTTATATTTTCACTACCTAGAGACAATGACTGTTAATGTATCCTTGCATATATTTCCAGAGGTTTTTGTACATACTCATAGAAAATTAATCACAAACCGCTTTTTTTCATTTACCTGTATCATTCCATATTAACATAAACAATGATATCTAGCACATTATTTTAAAAAATCCATGTAGTATTTCATTGTTTGATTATATCATATTTAAAGATTTGAATTAATGTCATTTGTTTTATAAAATGCTGAATAAAGATAACTGAAGTTTTTGTATGTATGTTGGAGTGTATTTATATATTACCAGCAGTAAAAATCCCAAATCGTAATGTGCATTTCAAATTTTGAAAGATAATCCCAAATTTTTCTGTAATTATACCAATTCACACTCTGAACAAAAATGTTCAAACAATTCTGTTTCCTCTTATTTTCACTACCACATGATATTATCCAACAGTTTATGATCTTTCGACAGATACAAATTGATATCTCATAATATTTATTTTGATCCCCTTAGCTATAAGTAAAATTCAGCTTCTTTGCTTGTTTATTGGCCTTTTCTATCACTTCCTTTTCATACTATACTATTTTCCTATTAAAAATACTTTATACTAAAAACAAAGGTCACATGTGTCTTATTGTATTATATATTAAACTTTTTTCCTTTGTTAGTTGCTTGTCTTTTACTCTATCAATCAAGCTAGATATCTTATCCTACATAAAACAATAATTTTTTGTAATCAAATTTCTCATTCTTTTTCATTATGGCTTCATTATAGCTGCTTTTATCATTCATGTGAAGGTGTTTGTTAACAATATTCCTATTTTCACAAATTAATTCATACTTTCTTCTGGAACTTTAATATGGTTTTTTGCTTTTGTTTTAAGTATTTCAATCCAGTTGGATTTATTTATTTTACAGAATGAAGTAAAATCTATTCTTTATTGTTTGTTTGCTTATTGCCATTTGAAACAACAAATAGAACTCATTCTTTTTACATTCCACCTTCTCTAATTCAAAAAATAACTTTATTCATTCACTAGAGTTCTCTATATCATTTACATCTATTTCTGGAGTACTTATTCTCTTCTATTAATTTATGTGCTTATTCTTCATTTAATGCCAAACTTTTAATTATTAGAATTTTTAAGATTTGGAAAATGTAAATAACCTCCATTACTTTTCTTCAAAATATTATAATTTTTTCCTTGAAAATTTTTTTTACCATGTTGGTATTATAATTGCAATTTCCAGTGCTAATTTTAACTAGACATGGGAATGATAAAAATAATATATTATTACTAATTAATTATTTTGAATGATTTTTTAAACCTTAATGAGAAGACACTCAATATTGGAGGAAAAATGGAAAAATGAGTTTGGAAAAATGAATTCCAGATGACCTGTCTCTTATCCTCCTTTGTTACCTCAGCTATATATAATATGTAGCTATAATATTTATTTTGTAGAATTCTCTTGAGGAAAACTTATGGCAAGCATTCAATATTCTTAAAACGTGAGCCCATGTTATATGTTAAAATGGCATAGCCAGATTGTTAGTAACTACGACTTGCCCAATGGTTTTAAAGGTAGAGATGGAAAATGTTTAACAAATTCATGCTGATGTTTATGTTCCAAAGATTTTGAATTTGGTATGATAACACTATTTTAATGATCTGGTGGCTAGTCCTATAACTAAGAAAGGTTTCTATTCACTCGATATGTCTGTTTATAACTATCTGAGTCAACAACAAGTTAAATTTTTTATTCCTTGTGTTGGAACACTCCTGAAGGTCATGATGTCCTGTCAAGCAGAGATTTGCAAATCTCTTCTGCAAGTATTTGTGGCTAATTCTAGCATCTTAAAGCCCTGTAAACTAATATCTTCTAAATGCACTGTGATATTTGAAATTCTACTGCCTACATTACTCAAGGGAAACAATGCACTTCACTGATCTGGCTCAGGCTGAAATTCAGATTCTATTAAAATGAATTCATTCTCTACAGGAGGAAAAACATTTCTGCGGCTTTATGGCTTCTTTGCAAACACAGTGGGTAAATATATTTAGTCTAAACTCATTTGCTTATTCTGTGTGTGTGAAGGGCTGGATGGTGGGTGGACTGGACATAGAGGTGGCTGTGAGTTTACCACTTGCCATTTAACCCAGGCTAGGGAAGTGATCATGTTATTCCCAGACTATAGATCATAGGGGCCTATTTCTAAGTCTTAGTCACGCAGAAAGTTAGCATTTTTGTAAGATAAGCAACCTACTGCTTATTTACAATCATTAAGAACTCACATATTTAGTGTTTTTCCTGTTTCACTACTTGGCAAACTGATTTACATGATTATCTCATCTGTTCCTCACAATAACCTTAAGAGATAGAAACCACAAAGAATATGTCCAGTCACTAAAGTAGTTAGTGGGTAAATAGGATCACAACCTAGGGATATTTGATTAGAACCCATGTATTCTTAGCTTATTTTTAAAAAATATATTTTACTGATTTTTTACAGAGAGGAAGGGCAGAGGGATAGAGAGCTAGAAACATCGATCAGCTGCCTCCTACACACCTACTGGGGATGTGCCTGCAACCAATGTACATACATGCCCTTGACTGGAATCGAACCTGGGACCTTTTAGTCCACAGGCCAACGCTCTATCCACTAAGCCAAACCGGTTAGGGCCTTAGCTTATTTTTTTTATTACTATACAGATGGTATGTATTAGTTGAATTAACAAATTATTCTAATAACATTCTTGAAAAATATAAAATTTTACCTAACAAAATTATTTCTGATAGGACCGCCAACTCTTTAAGAGGACAGTTAAGAAAAAGGTTTTCCCCTACAAATCCATAGGTATAGATGTAATATATTATTTGAAAAATTACCATAGGTTTTTAGTACTGAAATTAAGAAGAAAGCAGAAAACTACTGGATATTATCTATTTGACTCTAGCAAAAAAAAAACAAAGCATGAAATTTCCATTCTAATATTCCAGAACATCATTAATTTACAACATAAGTTCATCACTGACATAGCCTCAGAAATCAAGAGTTGGGATAATCATGTGCCTCAGTTCTTCTTGTTCTAAGGTTGTTTATTTAGTCCCATCAACCATCCTTATTCTCATGTTATCCTATAAGAAATAAGTTAGTACTGTCTATTTTATAGCTATGCTGTGAATCCAGATAATAATGCAATGAAATCTTAATCATAAAAGATTGAAATAACACATTTAAAGTATCTCTCTAACAAATTTTTACATATTTAAATTAAATATTCTTTGATTCTTGACAACTAATCAGACATATTTGATTTACTTAGTTTACATATACTGACATATAATAATTTAATTCAGCCAACTACATAATTTTATGCAAATATTAAATATTACATAGTAACTGTCCTTCAATCAAACTATAGTATTTGTTTTCACAAATATCACTGAGTATGCATGAACTAGATAGTTTGGAAGAAATTTAAGTACAGATGAGTATAAAAATATAATTTCTATAACTCTTAGACTTATGATGCATCCAACCCAAGTTAACTCTCTTAAAGAGAAGACCAAAAGGCCTGTTCAGAAAGGTTATATCATAAAAGTTTGGAGATGTAAAACATTTCTTATTTTCTATAAGGTCTTATTTGTCAACTGTTCTTAAAGTCATTTACTTATGATTTGTTTTGTTTCAGAAAGGATTTTAGGATTAAAGTTATTTGTATTTTCATCCTATTCTAATTCTTGGGAATTAGCAGATTCTATTAGATCACTACCTCCTATATCATGTTTCCTTAAATTTTTTTTTTTCATGTCTCTGTTATCCTCTAGTTCTAGAATTTGGCCTATTTCTCCCTATCCATATACTCTGTGACTTTCCATTCTGTGACTATCCTTCTCTAAGTCCATGTCTTTGTAGACAGCAAAGTTCAGTTTTTAAGTTTGGACTGTTCCCCAATATAGTTTCAAAAAGGCAGAACACAAAGAGAAAAATTATGTTTACTTTAAAATTAAGAATATTTTAAAACTTTATATTTTGAAAAAATATTGACTATATTTAAAACATCACAAGTGGCACTTTTTATTTCATAATATAAAGGGTATTAAATTAGAATATAGATAGCAGAAACATGTTCAAAAATACAACATCATATATATATAGCTATTATTAACAGAAGTGTGTTATGGTTTTTTTTTAATTCTTAGAGCAATATGTTTTGTTTTTTTTATTGATTGAAAAACAAAGCCATTTTTAGTATGGTAAGGCACAGCTCAACCTTATTTGTAAAACCAATCCTGGTAAGCATAAATGTACATTAACTTTATTAAATATATTTGATCCTCAATGAATATTTTGCAATGCACTTTTTATATTCCATAAGAAATCAACACAATTCTCTTAAGGGAAACTAATGCACAAAGTTCCATGTGAACTTTCTCTTTTCATTTGAAAACTAGGTCGGTAGGAAGATGTTAGAGAGTTTTGTTACTTGGGTTAAATTACAAAGCTGAAAAACTATTAGGTCTTCAGTTTCTTGCACCTGCGTTAAGTGAACCTTGTGAGAACAAGCTGCAAACCATGCATGCTGATTTTAATAACATTAACAAAGCAGAAATGCTGCAATTTGAAAGTTGCTGCTAATAAAACACATGATTATAATTTAATTAATACGCAGTAAAATATATTTAAGAAATGAAAAAATGCTAAGATGCATTTTGTGGTCATGTTAAAGCATTTCACAGCTAAAATCAGAGGCAGTTAAGAGCACATACATGGTTTTATGTTTGGAAAGCGGTTTTTTGCTCGGTTCCAAGGCAGATCGGCATCAGTTGAAGAAAGATCCTGAAGAAATTTTGGTAATTCCTGTGGAATGAAGTCATTACACAGTTTACATTGATGTCGAAGGTAAACAAGAAATTCCACTTAGTAAAAGATCATTCTTTTTTTCTAAACCCTTTTATGTTTAAATTGAACTCTCCCCAGAACTGTAGAAACAAGGTATAATTAACCTTAAGGAACTTCTCTAAACGTCCACTGAAAATATCCTGAATAAAGGTGGTCAGCTGGGCTATTGCTCTCTGGTATAATATCTTTATACTTTGGGAAGTTCTCAGATGTGGCAACCAGGTTAGTGTCCCTTTCCCACATTTTCTTAATGGTTTTATTATCTACAGATATAATATTATTTAATATTTTAATGTCTACTTAGGAGGGGAAAGGAGTCCAGTGATTTATTTTTTGTTTTTTCTCCTCAGGCGGTGTGACTTCATGCCTATTAATTGGTACAACACTGGTCAGTTTGAGAAGATGCCGAAGGTCAATCCCTGCTCTCGGGAGGCGTTGTTAAATCGAGAGTAGAATGCAAAGGTGCCGCTAAGAATGATCAGACACAGACGAAGGGGCAAGGAGATCTATTATGGACATTTTGGTGGAAAATCATGATATCATCCATTCATCATTAAGAAAGTTGATGCTAAAAATGTATCCATTATTGTAATGAGCTGAGATTCACATTTTCGAAATTTATAATTTTTCACTTAGAAATGTTGCAACTTGCCAAATTCCCTAAAAACTACTAAAATACTTGTTTTTATAATTCATTTGATATCATTATAAATAATTTATTTTAATTGAATTATTCTCCCTCTCACCTTATTTTATCCCAGAAAGAAAATCTGGACAGTCTTACGCAGGTGGGTAAGTGTTAGAGCATAAAGGGCAGTGTAAACATCTGAATTCTGGGGTGTTGGCATCAGAGGCTTAGAATAAAAGGAGGAATCCTACAGCTTCCATGTGTCACAGTTTTGGGAGCATATTTGAAAGAGACAAAGAAGTATTGGGAGAGGGGAGAAGAAAGGTGAACTGGAAAGTACCTGAAAAGTGGTCCTTCTGTAATTATTTCACATATAAATGTCCATTTATAGACTTAAATGACTCTGCCTTGATAATCAATGCACAATTACCAGGCTGACTGTTTGGACAGTAATGTTACACTTGATGGCTTCAACCGTCTGTTAGCTCTTTCTCCTACTGTTTCCTCTTTTCAGTGGGATCACAGTTGGACCGTTTTGCATCCTTATGCTTTTGTAGTCATTCCCTCTCTGGAATACCTTTTTTTCCTTCATGTACTCATTGGATGAGTCTGAAGTTCATCTCAAAGGTCACCTTTTTGTGAAGTCTTTTCTGACTGCTATCCTAACAGAGTTTATCCTCATTTCTTAATGAATGTCTCTGTCATGATACAGTGCCTCTGTAATCTTAAATACATGTCTGCAGTTATCATAATATGAGCTTCTTTCTGGTAGGAATAATTGTCATAATTATTATGACATTATAGCTAACACCTGTGGCAGCCACTATTCTTAGTATTACACATGTTCAATCATTTTAGTCTTCACAACTCAATGAGGTAGATGCTATCATTTTATAGATGAGGAGCACAAAGCACAGAGAGTTTAAGTGATTTGCCCAAGGTCGCTTAGATATTAAATATGGAATTGATATATATCAAAGTGTCAAATACAATGCCTGTCATATGATATGAGCTTATAAATATTTAAAGTATAATATGTGAATATAACCTGAATTATAAGATCTTTTAAAATATATGCATCAAATATGCATTTGTTTATTAAAACATAATTTTGCTTTAACAAACAATACAACATTAGGATAAAAACATTAAAAAAACAAAGCCCTTGCATATAGAGATACATTTATATAACATATATACAAAACTTATCTATTTATATAAAAACATTCCAAGTTCTTAAAACCATGATCTCCAAAAAAAAAAAACAAACTAGAAACTTTCTCAGTATATGTGAAAATGTTATTGCTAATAAAACTTTTCATCTGCTCAGTCATGCATAATGTAATTATGTTCGCTTCTATTCTAGTGAAATTACACTTTTACTTCTGAAAAATTGAGAGTTCCTGCTGTGTAAATGCTAAAAAGAGTTTTATGGTACCCCCGATTTTGTTAAGTCCAGACCAATATTACTTAAGAAGCATAACTAAAAAGCTGTAGGAAATACCATTAATCTCCTCACATTTTTTGTTATTATTCCCTGAGAGGCTGAAATATTATAATGCTGAATCATTCAAGCCAATTGTTCAATTCTTTGTTTCATAAGTTCACACACTATATGAATTTCATGAAAAAACAGTTTTGATGACATTTAGAAATCTGTTTTATCTTCATAATACAAAATAATCATCTAAATTAGGAAAGATGCTTACAAGTCTTAAAATAACTTGTAGATCTGATATCTACCTTCATTTTAAAATAACTTCAATCTTATAGCTATATAAAATGCTAAAAACAACAAAACTATTCTTAACTTTTAAATAGTTTTTTGGTGACAAGTTACTTTCTATAACATGAGACAGAATTATTTTCATAATAACTTAAAAATAGGCCTTGTAAAACAGGGACATTCCTTATCTTTTTTTATTTTTGGACAGTTCTATAAATAACATTATTTGTATAATCTCTGGACACATCAACTTCTGCTTTCAAGTTCACCTATACCACAAACATAAACTAAGCTGGCAAATATAAATTAGAATTATTTAGTTCCTATATTTAAAATAATAATTTAAGTATAAACTGCATTTATGGTATAACCCAAGCCCCATACTCAAACAAAAACTAATGAATACAAGTGCTATAAATTAGCGTCTACATCCGAGTGAGAGAGCAGAGAAGAAACGAGGCTAGGATGCTGTCCCCGGGAGGTCTGAAGAAGCGCACCTTTCCTGACACAGTAGGTGAATAATTCTGTTCAGGTTGCACCAGGGGCCGCCCAGTGTAACATTACTATCCAAACAATCAACCTGGTAATTGGGTATTGATTATCAAGGCCAGAGTCCTGCATGGCCTTGCATGCCTAAAGTGGACATGAAATGTGACACATGAAACGACCAGAGGTCTGGCAATGTTGTGACAACTGTTAGCAACATACCGAAAATTCTTCTTGAAACTTTAGGTTGTTGTTTGTGCAGAGCTCTTCAACATGTTGTAGGAAGGATTTCTTGCTTATTGGCCTCCAAGCAAGAAAAGGTATAAAATGGAGTCACATTAGGCTGAGAGCTTTCACTTTAGCATGGCACTGGTTAGCAAGTTAAAGAACAGCAGACATTTCAAACCCCATCAACCACCCAGCTCCATAAAGTCACTCTGGCATACTTACAAAATTAACTTTTCTCCTTTAAGTGCACTTTCTTTGTATTCATGGTTCAAAATTCCTTCTATTTTTAAGTGACTTTAAGTGAATGATTTAGCATTTTAATGAAGAAAGTTTTTAAAGTAAATGTAGGGGCATAAAGTTATCATTGAATCCTCAAGCACATAATACCTCTTTGTCATACAGAAAACATTTTATACATTACAAGGTTTTAGAAGATATAAAATATTGCAGTGACCTCATTCTCATAATGACATGGCTTTTAAGCCCCAAGGAGTTTAAATATCCCCGTATTACTTCCCAAGCTAAAATACAGACATGCAGACTTCACCCCAGAGAGAGAGAAAGCATTTCTCCAGTTACCATGCAATTAGTCATGCTTTTATGATTTATATCCAGCCTGGAGGTTTTTCTAACAAACATACAAGAAAGGAACCATACATTATGATTCATCAAATCAGAGAGTCTAAAGTCGATATGCAAAAAGAAGATATTTGATAAACTTACTTGATGGATTTTCTATAACTAAGTAACCTGCAACAGAGATTGTGTTAAATGTGTTATGAGTTGAGGGTATGGCTCTTTCTAAAAGAGTTCTAGGTTAAAATCAGAAAAATATAAACCAGTTATGTATAATGTGCATGCTTTTAATTGACATGTGATCACTATTTAATATTCTATTTCATTTTTAAATGTTATATATTATTTAGACCTAAATATAGACAAATGATAGTTTAGCTTCTCTCTCAGTCTAAGAAGGAACTTTTCTATATTGCTCGGTATTTGGGGCACTATATTAAAATGGGTCACTTTTTAATATATTGCATAGTATTTAATGGTATAAGAGAATTAATAGGAATTTTAAAATATATTTTCTTTGTCCATAGAGAATGCTGAACCAGGAAAAATGGGTCATTGGAAAATGACATCATATTGCCTAAGGCTTGTTTCATGAATGCGTTTTGAACATATAATCATAACAAAAATCATAATCATTTCAGTTATTTTAAACATATCTTCTGTGACAGTTCATTGGTCAAGTTATTTATACTCTGAAAAAAATTGAAATTATTTCTAGCAGCTAAATAGACTATGCAACACACAGATTCAGAAATGAGCATATCTTTAGTAACAAGTTTATCATGCACAACAAATTAGCACTGCAAAAACACAAAGACCACAAAGTATAATGAAATAAAGTAAAACATAAAACTTATAGTTATAAATTTTAAATATTATTAGGGATAATTTTACTGTATTCCTTCAATAAAGAATCTTTATAAGAAGATGCTATATGAAGTAAAGGATGAATGGAAGAAAATACTTAGATTGAAAAACATGGCATAAAGAATGTTATGAAGATGGTCATAAAGGGGTGTGTTCAATGAAAAAAACATGAGTCAAAAAGCAGTATATTTCATTCCGACATAGGGATTGGTGAAAAGTACTGGGGTGTTGGAGCAAGTATTATCAAGAAGAATGATAGAATCTTGGTTCATACTGTAGGTGTCCTCAAGCAGAAGGAAACCTCTCCCAGCTTCTCAGGCTGTAACCTGGCAGAGCTTCCCATTATCAAACATGGCGTGACAGTGATAAAGTAGCAATGTTTGAGCAAAATCTTGGTGGATGAGCTTGTGGGCTTTCCACATACCCTCTAGTGATTCTAAGAAGACAACAGAGAAATATGACTCCAAATGGATATGGAGATGGCTGAATGGGCTATTACATCAGAAGAATCCTTGGTTTGGAGACAGGAAGATAAAACCTGAAATAGAGGCCTTGGAGATCCTTCAGACATGGCAACAGTAGGAACTGGGGGAACAACTGGAAATAACTACCCCTTAGGAAAGACCATCAAGTAAAAAAGACACCATGGCCTAAACCCACACTACCCAAGATGCTTTAGATGCCTGATGCCTGAATGCTCTGCCATGATGTTCCTCAGAAATAGGAATGGAAAGGGAATTAGGTTGGGCAAATCCTAATTAACTGAGCTTCAGATAGAAATAAAAGAGATACTTGATTTACCAAATAAATTTCCTTGTTACCAAACAAATGAAAATTCTTGAGTTGCATGGAGATCATTTTTATAGCCACAAGGAACATTTTTCAGTTTGTGATTGGTGAGATTCAAACAAACTACATCTGATTTAATTACAGGATCATGGTCCATCTATTTAAGGACAATCAGACTGGACAGATTCTCTTTTTTCTCAGAAGATCCAGAATTGCTTGAGGATCCAGGCTGGATTGGTAAAATATTTTTACTGGAATATCTAGAATCTGAAATAGAGCTAGTTTCTGGTCAGCTATCAATAAACCATTTGAAGAATTAATTATGTTTAAGACATTCCCAAAAGATGTTAAACATGACTAATCATATGAAAATATAAATAAGCAAGAAAGAGCTAAAACAACATATTGTTATTCATACTTTTATTCTTTTTTCATTAGTGATATCTATTCTCATTTAGAAATTATAATTGAACAATTTTTTTTTTGTTTCAAGTAAGTTGTTTTCAGTGAAAAATGCTACAGAAAGTTTATTTTACTATTTTTACTATTATATTTTTATTCAAAATATTTTTCTAAAAATATTAATTTTAAAACATAACTGGCTAAATATTAAACTTGAATTAATATTTGTGAGGCTTCAAATACCTGCTCTAGTTACATTATTTTGAGCAAGTTACTTTGATCTTTCTGTGCTGCACTTTCTTAATTTGAAAAGTGAGATAAAATTATATAAATCAAGCCCTAGCTGGTTTGGCTCAGCTTGTGAACTGAAAGGTCCCAGGTTCGATTCTGGTCAAGAGCACATGCTGGGGTTGTGGACATGATCCCCAGTGGGGGGTTTGCAGGAGGCAGCCCATCAATGATTCTCTCTCTTCATTGATGTTTCTATCTCTCTCTCCCTCTTCTTCTCTGAAAACAATAAAAAATATTTAAAAAATTATATAAATTAAGTTTATATCTGTAAAATATTCAGAAAAAGTCCTTGGTTTTGGTAAGCAATACATAAATATTAGTTACTGTCCTTAGTACTATAGTTACTTTTTCTAGTTTATTTTGTATAACTCAAGTTCCTCTTACTCATTGTTTTTATAATTTATGATCTAGAGAATATTTTTGGTTTCTACAAGAATATTGTCTTAAATATACTCAAATATGGGTAAACTAGATTGTGCTAGATTAAGCAGCAAGATTTCCTGTTTTATTATTCCTAATTAAGGTTTCTGCATAAAGAATGGTCACAAATATCTAGATTTCCAATCCAAGTCTGATTTTCCAGTTCTCAATGCAAGATCCTAAGTGAATTTCAGTTTTCATGTAATCATGGGAAAGCATTTCTAATTATGCCCACGTTTTTCACATTATTCCTTACATTTCCCCTTCAGACACTCTGTTTGAACTTCAGATATTCTCTTGGAATTCCTCCCTCTCATTTTGTTCATTCCAGGTGTTTTCTCACAACTAGATTCTACTGATTTCTTAGTAGCTGATTCATATGATAATTTCTCCCTGGAATGTTCTCTCTTCTATGACAGAGAAAATAATATCTTCCTTCTGTGAAAACAAATTTCTTAGGACAAATCACCTTCCATCTTGTATTATGGCTATTTAATTGCATGCATTAGGGACACTGCACTAAAGTCCATGTATTTTTGAAGGCAAGGTCAGGAGTAACACTTGATTTACCACAAGTCCCTCATGCTTTATTCATAGTATGACAATGAGTAAATCATTGTTAAGTATACACTGTGGATGAATTCAGACCAAGATACACAGTAAGCTAAATACAAGTGCTCTGATTACCATGTTAGTATGTTAATTACCATGAGAGTATGTTAATTAAAACAATTTTCACTAAAATATTAAGCAACTGAGAATTCTCAGAAGGACCTAACTCAAAGCTTTGGATAATTATGATCACTATACTTATCAGCAAATAGTGTAGAGTATAAACAAAGGTCAGATCCTGCCATCTAACTCTAGAAGTTAACAGGTGCTAGATACTTTTGTTAAGAAATTAAATATAGGAACAAAAAAAATCGCCTTTGCCTACTTAAGTAATAAAAGATAGGTTTTAAAAAGAAAGTAGGGCCTGTTTTGGCTTTATTTTCTTTTGTATCACTCTAAACCCAATCACTTTCTGTAATCTGTCCTTCACATTTAGATTTATATAATGTAAGAAACAAAGCTTTAAATAGTCGAATTCTTATGTAATTGTCCAATTTAGGCTTAGTTACAATTCCATTTGCAATAAAATTTTCAGGCCAGCCTGGCAGGTCCCCAGGCCCATTTGCTTCCCCCTGGACTTCAGCATGATCAGCTAGAAGATGCTCTATGCCTTCTCCCAGAGGCCCGTGAGAAGAGCAGGGATGTAGCAGCCAGCCTGGCCAAGAAGGCCCCAGCAGAGCAGGAGGTGCTCAGCACATGGCTGGGGTTTCAGTGAGAGTGAGAAGTGGAAAACCATCTATATATAGAAAGAGCCAGGGTCTGTAACATACAAAATGACTGAGGGCTTGACCTAACACCCAGGCTGTGTGCTTGTAGCAGGCTCTGGTGGGTGGGGACTTTGGCAAAAAGGCTGGGGCTGGGGGAGGTGAGGCTGGCACTCACACTCACTCACAACCGCACACACACAACAGACACACACAGCACCCACCAGCTCACAGCCTTTTCTCCCTTTCTTTCCCACCCTCCCAGCTTGCTCTCAGAGCCTCTCTCTAGTGAGGCCCCAGGGTGGGCAGAGGGTGGAGCTGCCCCACTGGCCCTGCCCCCTCCCAGCAAGGAAAAAGGAAGAGGGAGAGAGGGAGGCAGGGAAGCCTGGAAGACTGCTGAGAAAAACAGGGACAGAGACTGGGAGAGACTGAGATGGAGGGATGGAAACAAAATAGCAATATTAAAATATTTCCTCTAATTCCCTTTTTAATGTGCACAAATTTCATGCACTGGGCCACTAGTATTTTATAAAGCTAATGGGATTTGTTGCAGAAGAATGAAGACATTACACTGTTTATCCACCCCCACACCAAGTCTTCACATGGACCCAAATGTGTGACATAAGAGACATGAAGGTTGTCATCCTGGGACAGGACCCCTATCATAGACCCATGGGCTCTGCTTTATTGTTTAAAGACCTGTTCCACCTCCGCCCAGTTTGGAAAACATGTATAAAGAGCTGTCTTCAGACATTGATGGTTATGTTCCTCCTGGTCATGGAGATTTATCTGAGTGGACCAAGCAAGGTGTCTCCTACTCACTGCTGTCCTCACAGGTAGAGCACATCAGGCCAATTCTCATAAAGAGAAAGGTTGGGAGCAATTTACCAATATGGTTGTGTCCTGGCTCAATGGGAAGTTGAACAGCCTTGTCTTCTTGCTCTGGGGTTCCACCTGCTGCAGACTGCCCGCCCCTTCTTGCTGTCAGCGTACAGAGAGTTCTTTGGTTGCAAACATTTCTCTAAAACCAATTAGCTGCTGCGGAAGTCTGGCAAAGAAGCCATCAACTGGAAGGATCTGTGACCCTGAACTGGGAGGTGGAGGGGGAGTAATGCCTCTGGGCAGTTTCTGGAAGATCCTATTGAAGTATTTGTCAGTGAAAAGTGAATTTAAAAAAGTAATTTCCTTAGTGATTCTTAAGCTCTCTGCACATGGGGGTGAAAGTTTCGGTAAAGCAGCCATGAGTCAGGCTGCCCAGAAGTAGGAGCTTTACCCAGTAACGAATGTATCCTGTGACCAAATGTCTGTGACTTGGAACCTGGATTCGGCCTAAAATATGGTCTTGGAAGAGAGAGGAGGTCAAATTCTCTAGACTCTCCTTCTCTCTGCTTCCTGTATGGTTAAAAATTGGGAGCGCCATAACTGGTTTGGCTCAGTGGATAGAGTGTCAGCCTGCAGACTGAGGGGTCCCAGGTTCAATTCTGGTCAAGGGCATGTACCTTGGTTGTGGGCACATCCCCAGTGGGAGGTGTGCAGGAGGCAGCTGATTGATGTTTCTCTCTCATCGATGTTTCTAGCTATCTTCCTCTCTCTTCCTCTTTGTAAAAAATCAATAAAATATATTTTTAAAAAAATTGGGAGAGAAGCACCTTTTTGGTGTATGTCCGCTGCTACGTGTTTTTAACTGTAGCTTAAACTTTAGCTTATAAGGCATCATGTGTTTTTCTTTAGAAAGCCCCCTTTGCACATCCTGGTGTTCCAGCCTGGGCCAGGTCCACTGCCCCTTTGCTCCTTTACAGAGCCCTCAGGCCCCTCCTGGAAGGAACAAGGATTTTTTGGCAGGTCCCAGAAATCAGGGATCAGTTTCCTGATTGTAGCAGAGTTCCTTAAGGAACAATCCTTGGTGTGAGCCTTCAGATTGGCAAGGGCTAAGAGAAGTAGGCTGGGTCTTATTTCCACTGTTCTCTGGTTGTTTCTAGGAATAAGCAGTGGAAGTTGAACAGAAAGGAAGAGAAAAGGGGATTGATTTGTTTAAGAGAGGAAATATTTTTCCACCAAATGTATCCCAAATTGGATTTTGAAGGTTGCTTTTATATGGACAAATCACTTTGGGACACATTTTTCTAGAACACTGGAGAATTTTGATTTTTAAAAACTGCTTATGAGGTTGCATATATATTTTTAATCCTTTTTTAAAGATGCCATCTTTGTTAGGTCTGCCCCTCCCCTCTAGATCCTGTTAGACATGCTGTTCTGTTGTTAGCTGGGTTCAAAGTTAAACCTACCAGAGTTTGGTAATGAAAGGTTGTTGAAGTTAAGAAGAAATCTCCAAGTACCTCTCTGGATAGCTTAAATTTATGCCAAAATGGGCATGAATTACATATTTCAAATAAAAATTAGATTTTTTCCTTGTTGTTGTCTGTGGTATTCAGATAATAGTCCCTTATTTTATGGCTGTATTTTGCCCTTAAGTATTAGCTATGGTCTAAATTTTATTTTTCGTTGAGGTTTTAAAATTTTATTTTTTAAATAAGAGGACAGTGAATGCGGAAAATTAGAAAAGAAGGTGGGACATAATACGAGGAAAATGAATTAACTTATCACTGATGAGGTAATTAAATTTCTTTAGGAAAAAATGCTTGGTTAGATACAAATAAAAATTTACAAAAAATGAGTTAACAATGTTATTTCAGGAGAGCTATTTTCAAAACAAGTGCTCCATGGTGACCTTCAAAAAATTCATACAGGACACTTTTTTATTAACATTTTTTAAAACTTCTAAAATTCTTAAATGGAGAGCATTTTACTGGTATGGTGCCCTCATTTTGCTCACTTACTATATAGGGTGCCCCAAAAAGTAGATACCACTTTGAATAATAAAGGTAGTGTTTATTAAAATATATCTCATTTTCAAAATTGAGCAACCAGCTGTTAAAACATATGTACATTTTTGGTGAGTCCCTGTATTTGACGTTATTGTCAAGTCATATTCAGCTTCTTATTATATAGATCAGTTGGGTAACTGTACAGATTTCAATAACATAACCAACCATGCTCCAATATAAAAGGCTAAACAGTGTTATTATATGAATCTCAGCTGTCCTAATTCCTACGGCCTTTTGCTGAAAAGAGTATTATTTCATGTCTAGGCTCATTTTTTAAAAGTCTATCAAAAACTTAAATTCCACTCAGATTACTCCTGATAGATCCAGAGAGGAGCCATTTATTTATGTTGGCAGTGGTGATTGAAGACCTTATTGTCACAGAGACTCGGCTTTCCCTAAAGGTCAATGAGTTGAAATCTATAGGGAATTAAAATATAGTTCAAATAGAGAGCCATAGATGATAGCATATAGATGAGCAGCTTAAATTAGCATTACCGGTAACACAGGACAAATTAAGAAACTTTCTGTTTTCTACTAGCTAGTTACGTTAGGCAAAAAAGAAAAGAACCTTAAAGTCTATAGCCTTGATATAAAAATATGAAATTTGCACACACTAATATGCACTTCATATTAAAATAAAAATTTGTGAACAATCCTATCTCTATGGTAAAATGTATTAATTTATCTTTCCATGTTTTGTAAAATAGTGTGAGTTTTTAATTGCTCTGACACTTACATCTACTTCTAAATGATATTCTATTATTTATCCAAAACACTGTAATGTTGTCAAAGGTGTCTTAAATTTTGTTCTTCCTGTTGTTTTATTTGTCCCACTCATTAAAATAGCATCCTTTCAGATATTTCTTCATATTTTATAAAATCATCAATAACTTTTCTGTGGTCTTCAATATAAATTAAGAATATTATCCTAACCAGTGGCTGGTACTACATAGCTGATGCTAACACTTCATTTTATAAGGTAAATATACAACCCGAGTAAGTCAGTAATGTAATGTTTTTCTTATTTAACTAGAAAAACAATCAATTAGTAAGTGATATCCAAGTACTCTCCTAATATGTCTCCTTATATCTGTAAAGACAACTAGGTTGAAAAGACAGCTCTTTTGGGGCTTCCTTCCTTTTTTCATCACAGTATTTCTAGTGCCTAGAACAGTGCCGTGCACTTGATAGATACCCAATTGTCACTTATTTTATTCAAGCAAAGTGAAACACAGACTTTTAGATAGATAGGAGAAAGCAACGTTCTTGCTGATGTCAAAGAGCTGAAATAAGATTCCCAGGGCGCAGGAGTGATATTTTCCTCATTACTAAGCCTCTCCACATTAGCACATTTGAAAACAAATTCTTGACAGTTGGCGTATTTTGTCAACCATGTATTCTAAATTAAAACCATGGGCATAAGCTTAGCTACCCTAGGGACAATGGGGCTGAAGCAGTAGATAGAGAGGATGAAGACCTGCTGACAGCTGTGTGAAAAGATGGGCAAAGTTCTCAGTGAGACCTTAATGAAGAGGAGGCTGATGACATAACACCGTCTAAAAGGAAGTCCTTGCAGCCTGAACTATTAGTTATGGAGGCAGATAAGCACTGAAGTTCCTCTGGAAGGAGTTGGAAAGCAACTTCAGAAAACTAAATTTGGAAGACCACATCTACTTTAACAAATACAGTTTGTGTAGAGGTGTTCTATAAAGATTTTCATTAACCCAAACTATTATGTTTAATTCTGGCTGAGCAGGAAACTATGCAGGACACTAGGAGAAAAAAAAAATTGGTGAAAGAGGAGAGACAGTGAGGATTCTATGAAAAAGGGAGTATGCTTTTTCTCTGAGGTACTAATGGCATAAAGCGAAAGGATTATGTTTAATGATGATGAAGAAAGACATTCAGAGGCATTGCTCAAGCAGATCACTTGTGTGTCTGGAATGCTGAGAGGTCAGTTTTGAGCACTGGTTAGAGATGGATCTTATATGTGTGACATGACCACTTAAATCTTTAGCTCAAGAGCGTCTTACTTTGACAAATGTTTGAATCTGATCGAGCAGGTCCTTTGAGGAAAAGGTATTTCATAAAACGATTTTAATTCTGTAAATGGAAACTTGACAATTAGTTAATAAACAGTAAAACAAGATTAATTATGATTCCAACATACTAAATGTGATGAGAATAGAAATAGGCCTGGTCTCCTCAGTTTCAACCATGCCGAGTACTATGCATAGTACTATTCAATAAGAATGTCGGGAGCGTTGGCCCCATCCGGCACTGTGGCTCATGGAGACCGATTCCTCTGTAGTAGATTTGAGATTTTGAAATCAAATGCATTTCATTCTCTGCTTACATTTATACATTTTCAGGAATTAACTGATTATTTCTGAGACATTCAATCAATGGCTGGGGTCCAGTCTAATGCTGACATTTTGCTTTCACAATGTAGTAACTTTTGCGCTAATATAAAAATGACATTTCTGAGCATCAGAGGAGTGCCTGAAAATATGCACTCCAGTTGGGTGTCCACTGGTCTGGACAAAATTAAAGCTTCCATGAAATGTGCTACCCTATGTGCCCCAGTGTCAGGGAACAGGAAGTGGCAGCATCTTGGTCCTTGCAGCTTACCACCTGCAGTAGTTGAAATGAGCTTGTATGGAGTGCAAAGCCAGCCCCCGCTTGCCAGATGGCAAATTCAGCCCTTGTGCCATAAGTAAAACAGGACAAGAAGTATGTGAAGAAATCCAGGTGAACACTTGTTTTTCTATCAAAGCTAACACAACATGAGAACACAGCAAATTCTTAGGACATGCACATTATGAATCAATGTGCATTTTGATAAGATTAACTTTACCATATCAATAGCATGCAGTATTACAGAGGACACGTTGTAAGTAGAAATCATGGGGGACGGCAATTTGAGAAAAATAGCAGTTTAAACAGCAGAGCACTCAATAATATTTTAAAATACAGAGCACACCACCTGACAAGATTAAAATAGTCACAGCAGAGCTCTGCATCACCACAGTAACTTACTGGATGACAAAAATATCCTTGCGTCTAAAGAAAAACGAAGAGTATCTGGAAGTAAAGATTCATTAATTATTGAGTATGCAAACACTGAATTACTTTCGATTTTCTACTATAAGGACATGTGCATTAAATATTTTAAGTTTCATTCTACTTCAGTATATTTCTTATTCTGAATTCATATGTTGGTCAGACATTTCTTATTTGGGTTCTCATGGTTTTGCCATTGCTTATAAAATAGTTTAAAATGTAAGTAGAATTAACAACCAGAATCTGCCAAAGAACTGATGGGAATTAAAATGCTGTTTTACATAAAATTTCCTGTGTCAGTCAAGTACTATGTATTCTCATGAAAGCACAATAAAAATCGCACTACTCAGGATTTTCCAGTTCCTGCATATTTGACCTTACATTCAATGCCATCATTCCTGTGTCCCAAAGCAAAAATTCAATAGGTAGAGTGCACTCCTTAGAATTGGTCCCTGATAGAAAATGCTGCTTGAAAAAAGAAACCATGAGCCCTTGTGTATTTAAGAGGGTTAATATTGACCTCATCCGGTATGCCTCAGAGTTAAATACACACACATGCACACACACATGCACACACACATATATAGGTGTATTTTGATATCTCAGAATCAAACAGACCTGGGCTATCACCTCACCTGTCTTATTTACTAGATGTATGACCTTGAGCAGTTACTTAAAATCTCTAAGTATCTTTTGTTTTTCATTTGTGAACCAAGGATAAGAGTACCAAGTACAAAGACTAAAAGTTATTTGTGACATGACATACAGAATTTAATACATAGCAATTGTTCATAAGCAGTAGCAATTATTATGTTACCAATCCCTCTATGAAAGTAGATTAGGGTAATTTTAATATTACAAACATTATAAATAACAAGAACAAAACCAAATGTATTTTCATTTATAGTTTACAAAGCACATTCATAGGATCCTTTCAAGTGGTAAGCTGCCTGGGGACAAAGCTATAAGTTGAACAAGAATTCAACATGTAAACATCTAAAGTTATTGAAGAAGGAAAGATACTCTTAAACTAGCAATTCAACTGTTTGCTTTATTTTGCTGAGAAATTAAATTCCATTCATTATTACTGAATTTGGTCTTGAGTCTTAAAATAATGTACCATTACATTCACTTAACTATAGTAAGCAAGATCATTAGTATGGGATAATACACAAAATTTCTGGGGGATGGGGGGAATTAAGAAGAAATTGAGTGTCTGTCAAGTAAGAATATTAGAAACATTGATTAATGTTATTCTGCTATATTTTTTCTGATTTAGTCACCATTGAAACCAAACTCCTGTAACTTAAGTGTGAAAAGGAGGTGAAAATAAGCCCTTTTAGAAAATAGAATCTTTACCTTGTGTTATTTAATTTTTTGTCATACATCTTTGGGAAGGTAGTCAGTGTTGGACTTAAACTAATTTAAAAAACAATCCACAGAGCCAATCTCACAATCTTAAAGAGACAGGTCTCTGTTTTACCTGTGCATGTATTGCTGACCTTGCCAATATTTTCACCTAGAAAACTTTCTCACTTCAATGATTTAAGTGATATGTTTTGAAGGACTCATCACAAAATGTCGTTTTGTTCATTTGTGTATCATATAATAAAACCCAAGGATCATTTATTAACCTAGTAAATGTGTAACAGATATGCCCAAAATATTAAATATTCTGCCTAAAAATGTGCTTTATGTTGTCAAAACGTAAAAATAAAATGTGCATAATGAAATGACATAATTATCATTCCACATAAGAATTTGAAATGTTATGTTGGTGTATCCTGACTGTTCTCATGGAGTTATGGTGTATTAAATCTTTGAGGTAAGATATAAATTAGACAATAAGAATTTACATATATAACAATTATAGTATAAAGTTTAAAATGTAAGTAATAGATAGATAACATAAAATAGTTAAATAATTTTTAACTATAAAATCCTTCAAAGGTTTTAGTACCAAGCATCACAATGCTTTTTTGTCAGCTAGATAACTCCCTACAATTAATATTTTAATGACTGATTAGATATTCTCTTTTATTATTTTTTTATGGACATAGGGAATCATATAGCCATGAGGAAAATTGAAAGTCCAAGTAGCATGAAGAAATTGAGCAGGCTCTATGGAAAAGAACATGCTTGAGCTCAAGTAAGGAAGAGTATATGGGTAGACTTAAAGGAAATTATCTAAGTTCTTTCCTGCAAATGACAAAGACATATGACATAAATGACTTAACATTTTGGAAGCTAACTCAAGCCCCTTGATTCTTCACTTCTAGAACCTACTATCTGCCATCAGTCTCTGTGGCTCTACCCTCATCAGACTTGTATGGCTTTGAATAGGTTTAGATTTTCCAGCACCTAATCATGGATCCTCCTCTAGTTACTATTTTTCTAGTCTTACTGTCTAATGTATTAGTGACTTTATTAACATGAAAAACTTCAACAAATAGTAAAGCTAGATATAGATCTCTGTAATGAAGAGTTAATACCCAAACCACTAGATGGCTATTTTAACAAATTTCTATAATAAATCAAGCAAAGCATATTATTATGTGCCATTGGAATTGCAAACAGAATGTTTTACAAGTCACAAATACTGGAATCATAACAAACAAATGAGAAAGTAAAAAGCACAGACATTAAAATTTCCAAGTTTGTTATTACTAGGGGTAATATATACTAATTTTCTATGTGTAAAAATAAGTAAGACATTTAAAATATATTTGAAAGATACTTCTGCATCCTTTTACAAATAAAGTGACATATAAATAAATGTGCAAATCAGAAAAAATAACTAGAAGTCAAGGTCAAATAAGGCAGTCCCTGAATTGTAAACACTGAATAATAACCAATCAGTAAGTCCTCACCCACCTTTTCTATTAACTGCTATAACAGTAATTGTTAAAAAAAAATAAACAAACAAAAATACAACAGCAGCAACAAAACAACCTTCTACCTTTTTATAATGGCTGTGTTCAGAAGTGGAGGAAGGTTCAAACTGAGCAAGCATGCAGAGTTCAGAGGATTTGACCTTACCAAAGCCCAGCGGTTTGCCTAGAAACGGCGATCTCCTTAATAAAGAATACTTTCTTTAATACTGACTGGCTTTACCTGCCCCCCGCCCCCATCCACACACACACTTTATTATCTGATATCTGTTAAAGACCTACTTCCTAAGGACTTTTGGAGAATTCATGAAAAATATCTTTTAAAATATTCTCTAAAAGTTGGTGCTTAGCAGTTCACATTTTAGTATGAACAGATTAAAACAACTAAAATTAATTGCACTGAAAGACTTGAAATTTTATCGCTTGCACACCCTGGGGTGTAGAAGAAACAGGCTGGGGCCTCAGGCCTGTCGAGGAGGCAAAGAGCCTTGGAAAGGAGTGCGGAAAGGCACTTGCAAGAATACTACTGAAATTCAGTTGGCCCACAGAGAAAAGGAATAGACACTCCCTTCACTGTGCAGTATGCCCCTTCAAGGTCTGGGAGACACAGCTTCATGCTAGTAATGCTCTGTTGTTCCTATGATGTAGGTTCACTTTGGCAGGTTGCCTGGGCAATCTATTGATCTTTTACACACAACATTGCTTAGATTGAAAACTCTGCCTTGGGTAATATAGAACCATCTTACACAGAGTCTTTGGAGTAACATTTATTTCAGATGGGAATGGTCTGTACTAGAATATTAACACAGACACATATCTGAATAGAAAGAAGTTCTTGTATCCAACAAGCCAAATTTCCTTATACTTTAGTGACATACTAAATAATTTCCATTCTGGAGCGTTTGGAAGGCACCTTCTCATCAGGTGACACTTCCTCTATAGCACATTTTAGGTATCTTAGCCATGCTGCAAATATTCAGGCAAAGTCGGTCTCTTAGGCAAAGGGCAATGTTTGTAAACAACAGCTATAAATGATTGACTCCTTAATAAGTTCCAGATCTTTGATGTCATAGTTTCAGAGTTAATAATTTTTAAAAGTACAACTAAGTTGTTTTGTAACAATTGCCTTGTGTTTAGTTAAGCATCACAAAATATTGACTCTTAAAAGAATCTAAACTATTAAGACAGCCTGATAATAGTTTTTATTGAGAATTTGATAAATTATCCTAATAGACAAAAGTTTTTCAAATGTGCCAACATTCTGAATAATATATAATGATTTAAAAAGAATTTAAAATTACCTATTCTTTAAAATTAAGCACTTTACTATTTCCAATACATATTATTGATACATATTTAGTACGCACATATTTACTTTTCCTGCCAAAGGTCATTTTTACTATGCACTTAATTTTTAAATACTAAGCAATTTAAAAAATAAAGTTTCAATATCCAATTTATAAATTTAATGTAATTTCATACTAAAATAAGGAGTTACAAAAAGGCTTTTATAAAAATAAACAATATCAAATAGTTACAAATTTAACTATGTTAAACTTGTGATTAAAAATGTGGACACCTCCAGGAAATCTGATTTAAAAAAAATCTATCATATGAAGTGAGTTATTAAACATAACTTTAAAGGTTTAATGTGTAAAGATATTTGTCTCAGGAAAAAAAAAAAAAAAGCTTGGTTGAAAACACTGTAGTCCAAGGTTCATATTGAACTCTAAGTACTAAGAAGATTAAGTGATTCTCCGAACATCAGTGAGAAGTGTGCAGAAGATGGAGGTTACCCTTTGAAAGAAGATCTCTGCGACCTGTATAAATAGGAGCCCCACAAACACTTCCAACAAGCATAGGTCAGCAGAGGGTCATGCTCCAGGCCCTCTGGGCCACTGTTCGCCCAGGGGAGTGTGCTCACCGCGTTAATCTCTCGTCCTTCAGTTCCAGGTCTGCCACTGTGATTAGCTGGTCCAGCTTGAATTTAGTGTCAATAATTTCTGCATCTCGAGGAGAGTATGTGCCGCCTTCTTTCTGCTTCTGACGAATCCTAAAATCCATGCAGCAAAGTCCAAGAAGGGGATATCACAGAAAGCATTAGACATGAGTCAAATAATTTCCTCGCTGGGATCATTTCTCTGACTTACACTGAAAATGTAAAGCTACTCAGTGTCTTTTTCAGTCTTAATTCCATAGAACCTATTTTAATAGATATTTTTAACATGTTAATTTGTTGAAGTTTTAAGTTTTAATGAGAATTAGTTGATCAAGGCCTGAGCCACTGGCATATTTAAAATATAGAGCAAATGAGACTCATACTGTGAGCTTATATTCCTCCCCCTCCAATTGCCTAATAGATTTCTCACAAATAAAAAATATACCAAAGTGAAAATAGCGCAATTATATCAGCACCACTGCTAAAAGACAATGTTCTATTGTTTAAAATATTTTAATCAAATCTGTCTGTTATACATTATTCAAAAATATATAGAAAACCTGGCATCTTCTGCTTTTGTGTTATCATTTTATTGTTTCTGTGCACTAAATCCACTCTTCTTTGCCCTGGTTTGTAATATTAGAGCTAGTCACTGTAACATTTCTCTTTTGTCTGCTAGTGAGATAAGCTTTGCCAACAGAGGACACTGGAGTGACCCTGCAAGGCTACAGGGATGGGAGACCCCTTGAGGGTTCATGCTGCAATATTTTTATTCATGTGGGAGTCCAGCAGTCCACTTGCATGAGTTCTGACTGCCTCTTAAGTGCAGGCTCTTCCCATAGGTGAATGGTAACAAGTACCAGTAGCTCCGGCTGAATATCCAGATATTCAGCAAGAGTTTGCTTCTATAGACCAATTCAGCCTGCCTACCTTCCAATAGCAATGGGTAGCTTCTAAAGCACAGCTCTAGCCCCTTCCTTCTGTCACATTTCTTTGCCCACCGGTAGGCAATAGCTGCATGTGCTTGTGGTAACCACTCCTTGTTAGCCTTGGGCCTTTTCTAGTTCTTAGTTCATTTATTGTCCTCTCTCCCTTATCCTAGAGAGGGCATCTGCTTTGCTGCACTGACTAGTTCTGGACCCCTTAGATTCTTTACCTTTTAGTAGTTAAGTATTTCTACTAGTTAACAGTTCTTTTTATTAGATACGAGGGGGCTGGTGCACAAAAGTTTGTGCACTCAGGGGGATCCCTCAGCCCGGCCTGTGCCCTCTCACAGTCTGGGACCCCTTGGGGATGTCCATCTGCTGGCATGCTTGGCCAGCCTGGGTGAGGGGCTGATGGCTGTTTGCTAGGCTAGCCAAGCCCCCCAGTGGGGAGCCTTACCCCATGGGGGTGTGGCCAGCCTGGGTGAGGGGCTGAGGGCCATTTTCAGGCTGCCCACAGTCCCTTCAGGGTCCGAGTCCCTACTGGGGTGCCTGGGCCGCCTGGGTGAGGGTTTGAGGGCCGTTTTCAGGCTGTCCACAGTTCCCATTGACCCAACATCCCAGCAAGGTTGGCTGGAATCAGGTTTCTGGGGTTTATTTATCTTCTATAATTGAAACTTTGTTGCCTTGAGTGGAAGCCTAGGCAGGCAACAAAGCCTCCTATTTGTTTCAGCTCCCTGGCTTCTATAATTGAAACATTATTGCCTTGAGTGGAAGCTGTAGCCAGCCTAGGCAGGCAGTTTCCTCCATCGCTGGTGCAACGGAAGCCTCCTATTTGCTCTAGCTCAGTAGCTTCTGGCCACCATCTTGGCTTGATTAATTTGCATACAGCCACTCTGATTGGCTGGTGGGCATGCCTTGGCTGGTGGGCATGGCTTGGGTGCAATGGAGTGAGGGTCAATTTGCATATTACTCTTTTATTAGATTAGACTTCCCATTCAGGTCACTGTTGTGGCTTGTCTCCCTATTGGACTGTGACAGAATGATGCTCACAAAGCATAGTAGGCATGTGAGCACAAATAATTCTTACCTTGCAAATGCAAAAATAGCTGTTCCAAGAAGAATAATTGAAAGGATACACAAAGTGACTGAAAGAATAATCTCCACAGTTCTTTCTGAAAGTCCTTCACCTGAAGAGGATGAAGCATAACATTAATTATTATTATTGTTGTTGTTATTATTATTATTATTATTATTATTTATTATTATGTAATACTATCTTGGATCTCAAAACATAGAAAAATATTTTCTTAGAATATTGCTAAAGAATACTAATAGCATTTACAAATTTGATTGTTCATCTTATTCTCCTAAATCTTATAACTTTGGGGCTCAATCCTTGGACTTTTTCTTTTTTTTATCTAAACTCACGCTCTTGGTGAGCCTACCCAGACTTACGGTTTTAATATTCATCTGTTAATTGTTACCTACTAAAATTACTTGTATAACTAATTGACTCCTGAAAGTGTAATTAAAATTTAAAAAGTCAAAATTTTCAAAGCTAATCTTCTATACTTCCCTTATTTCAAGTGCATCCTTCCACCTCTAGCTGATGGGAACGTCACTGTCCCAATTACTTAGGGCCAAAACCTTACAGTCACACTTGACTCTCTCTTAGAACAAATCCAAAATATTTGAGGAAATCCTGTTAACTTTATCTTCAAGTTATATACTTTTTTCATTAAAAGAAACTAGAAAACTTGGATGATAATTCCAAAGTGGTAGTAGGGAACAAAAGGAATTGACATATCTTATGGGGCAAGAACACTAAGAAGCTTTCAAAGACTAATGATATAAGAACAAAAGGTCCTCTTGAAGAGGTTCCTCCCGGCCAAAGAAGGAACAATTTAAACTTTATAATAAATAGAAACTGAAATTGATTGAAATAGTCAACATATAAAAAAATCCATACATTCTAATATTATTGAAATTAATAAACTATGGGAGGAATAATAACATTTGATATGCAATATTACATTCCTAATGAAGTAAGTGATTCAGGTAACAATCATAAGTGCATCTCTAAATGATGAGGAGTAAGGTTGATAGGAAATTGGATATTTAGAGAATCAAAAATAATACCCCACAGATTATTTTCTGGTTATAATAAAGGAAAAAAAACTACTTTCTAGTAAAGGATTATGCTGTCACTACTACTAAACTTGCTGATCCATTTAAGTTCATTGAAAATGTGGCAGCAAGATATTATACACCTTCTGATGTGAGGTATTTTGATCTAGGCAGCAACACTTTTAACACATCCCTGCCAACATCATTAATTGTGAATATTCAAACCTTTATATCTAATTTCTAATTTATAAGAAAGTACTGAAAGGAGGAAAATTTAATGCTACCAAGCAAAAGTAATCTGGAAAATTCAGAATATGGGACCTCCTGCAGAACAACTCATCTGATTGCTTCAACAAGTCTATGTCATAGGGGGAAAAAGAAGGGAAAGAGAAGTTTCTTTTAGATTGAAAAAGATTAAGAGGTCAGACAATCAAAGATAATGTGTGACCTGTTTATTTTGATCCTGATTCAATCAAGCTATAAAGAAAAATACCAAAGGATGATTTGAAAATGTATGTGGTATTATATAATATCAAGGACTTACTGTTAATTTATATTACTGTGACAATATAATATACTAGAAGACCAGAGCATGATATTGCACAGCGCCACCCACCCCCCACACCCTTGCAGCCCTGACAACACGCGCGCACCCCACCCACCCACGCACCTCTTCAAGCCTGCCTCATTGAAACTACCCGCCCACCGTCCCGCCCCCCACCAGCCTTGCTGTGATCAGAGCCTATGGGCTGTGCCGCATGAGCTACTAGCTCCCCCCTGCCCTGCCACAGCAAGCAGGAGGAGGACCAAGAGGTGTTCCATGTACCTCCTGGTGAGTCTAGTTGTTGGTTCTTATGCATGACATCGTATGGCCACAGGCCTTCTACAATATAGACTAGGGGCCCAGTGCACAAAATTCGTGCACTGGGGGAGGGGGGTTCCTTAGCTCAGCCTGCCCCCTTTCACATATTGGGAGCCCTCAGGGGGTGTCCTAATGATGGCTTAGGCCCGCTCCCTGCTCCCCTTGGGGAACAGGCCTAAGCCACAGTCTGGCTTCCCTTTGTAGGAGGCAACCAGGCTAATAAGGGGAAGCCACCAGACCCATCATCCCGCTGCTGCAGCCACTGCCAGTCACCACAGCCACCAAAGTGTATTCATCAACACGGACTCTAGTCCCTTCACCATGAAGAAATGACAACTTTTTTTAGACATTTTCAAGATGTGTCTTTCATAGGATATGACATTTCTTTCTTTTTTCTTATCCTCACCTGAGGATATGTTTCCATTGATTTTTAGAGAACGTGGAAGAGAAGGGAAAAATAGAGAGAAACATCAAAGTGAGAGGAACACTTCGATTTGTTGTCTCCTCCATATACCCTGACCTGGGCCCTGGCCAGGGAGGAGCCTGCAACCTAGGTCCATGCCCTTGGTCAGAATTGAACCCAGACCCTGCAGTCAGCAGTCTGAGGCATTATGCACTGAGACAAACCAGCTAGGGCAGGATATGACATTTTTTTAGCCCTCCAGCAGCGGACCTTCATTTTTTTCTCCAGGAGCATGGTGGAAAAACCCTAGATCACCTTTAGGGATTCTTTTTACCCAAGTTACTATGAATATTACCAGTGGCATACAGGGAGCTTAGCCAATGAGCGGTAAGAAAAGGTATTTTCTCTATAGTTCACTCTGATCACCGGCTTCACCCTTGCCCCTCCAATCCCAGCTCCACTTCTGCCCAGGCCTGTAACCTCAGGTTCCTCCAATCACGGGCTCTGCCCTTGCCCCACTGCAGCCTCTGGCCAAGGTTGCAGGCCTGAGCAGGAGACCCCCAGATCCCTGCTTTGCCGGCTCCACTGGTACCCAGACCCCTGCAATCACAGGCTCCACCCCTACCCCTCTGATAGCTGGCTCTGTAGAGCCCAGGCCCCTGTGATCTCCAGCCTTGCCCCTGCCCAGGCCTTAGGCCTGTGGCGCAGGCCTTATTCCTGGGTAGGGCACCCTCAGACCCCTCCAATCACTGGCTCTGCCCTTGCCCATGCCTGAGGCCTCTGGCAAAGGCGTCTGGCCTGGGCAGGGGTCCCCAGCCCCCTCTGATCACCTGTTCTGCCCCTCGAGCCCCCCACCTCCCCGCCACCTGCCTGGCTAACAGGCCTGACCACTCCAGTGGTGGGGTTGAGCCGGACTGGGTGCCGCCATCTTGTGGCTATGGGGGAGGCCATCTTTGTGATGGAGTGATGCCTAATTTGCATATTACTCTTTTATTATCCAGGATGTGGCTATGGGCACCTCCATCTTGTGGCTATTGGGGCGACCATCTTTGTGACAGAGTGATGCCTATATTTGCATATCACTCTTTTATTAGATAGGAAGGTATGTACTCATTAGAGAAACAGGAAATTATTTCAGGGTTCATTCTGTGGTTTACTTTAAAATACTTCATAAATAGAAGAATGAATGCATAAATAAAACAATATGGCAAAATGTTTAAAATTATTCAACTTAATTAGTAGTTTTGGGGGCTGTTCATTATAATCTTCAAAACATTTATGTATGCTCTACTCACTTCTCACTATCTCTGTTGCTGGCAACCTGATCCAGGCTACCATCCTGTTTTATGTGAATTATTGTATGAACTAGAGGCCCAGTGCATGAAATTTGTGCACGGTGGGGGGGGGGGGTTGTCTCTCAGTCCAGTCTGCACCCTCTCTAATCTGGAACCCCTCGAGGGATGTCTGACTGCCCTACCACAATCCAGGACTGCTGGTTCCCAATTGCTTGCCTGCCTGCCTGCCTGCCTGCTCCTAACCGCTTCTGCCTGCCAGCTTGATCACCCCCCTAACCATTCCTTTGTCAGTCTGATTGATGACTAACTGCTCCCCTGGCAGCCTGATTGCCCCCAAATGCCCTCCCCTTCTGGCCCAATCACCCTCAACTGTCCTCCCCTGCAGGTCTGGTCACCCCAACTGCCCTCCCCTGCCAGCCTGGTTACCCCCAATTGCCCTTCCCTGCAGGTCTGGTCACCCCCAACTGCCCTCCCCTGCAGGCCTGATTGCCAACAACTGCCCTCCCCTGCTAGCCATCTTGTGACCACATGGGGGCAGCCATCTTGTGTGAAGGTGTGATGGTTAATTTGTATAATACCTCTTTATTATATAGGATACTCAAGTTCCCTGTATCCACCCTTGTCTTCTATCCATCTATCTTTGCATAGCAGCAAGAGTCATTCTTTTAAAACATTACCTCTCTACTTGAAACCCTCCCCTCTAACAGAGAAAAGCCGAAGTCCTTCCAATGGACTATTTGACCTGGTCCCTCATTAACTCTCTGGTTCCCTGACTTCTCCTCCAATCTCTACCTTGTATACTCCTCTGGAGCCAGAATGTCTTTCTTGTTGTTTCTGGAATATACCAAGTCACTCTTTACAAAGGGCTTTTTCATCAGCTTCATCTCTTGCCAAAAAAGTATCTCCCTTATATATCGGCCTGGAGGCCATTTCTTTCTTCTTTTTTTTTTTTAAAGAATTTTATTTTATTTTATTTATTTGTTTATTTATTGTCTAAAGTTTTACATATGTCTCCTTTTTTCCCAATTGACCACCTGCCCCCGCCCCCTCAGCCATTCCCACCCCAGGCAAGCCCCCCTACCCCAGTGTCTGTGCCCATTGGTTATGCTAATATGTATGCATGCAAGTCCTTTGGTTGCTCTCTAACCACCTCTGTCCTCCACCATTTGTTTCTGGATCTATTCTTGTTCATCAAATTATGTTGATCATTATACCCCACATATGAGTGAGATCAAGTGATATTTATCTTTCTCTGACTGGATTATTTCGCTTAGTATAATGCTCCTGGAGAGCCATTTCATTATCTTCAAGGGTGGCTTCTCAATGAGGCCTACACTGACCACCTCTTATGAATGTATAGGTGCCTCCAAAATTCATATGGTGAAGCCATAAGCCTGAGGGTAAATACATTTAGAGTAAGGAAGTAATTAAGTTTAAATGAGGTCATAAGACATAAGAGTTGGGCCTAATCTGACAGGCCCAACAGGATTAGTATCCTTATCAGAAGAGATACCAGAAAGCTGGCTTTCTCCCTCTGGGGACACACACACACACACACACACACACACACACACACACACACGAACAGGCATGTGACTTTAGTGAGGAGGAGGCCTTCTACAAGTCAGAATGAGAATCCTCACCAGATACCAAATTGACTGCAACCTGGATCTTGCATTTCTAGCCTCCAGAACTGTGGGAAAATAAATCTTTGTTGTTTAAGTCACCCAGTCTATGATGATTTGTTAAGGCAGCCCAAACAAACCATGATACCACTATTTACAACTGAAAGATATAACTAGCTCACTTCCTGCCTCCTCTCTTCTATACCCTCTGCATACTCTCCCTTTAATTTACATTATAATTCATTTATTTATTATCTTTATTGTTTATTATCCGTTTAGAATGTAAACTCTCTGAGGACAGAGGACTTTATTTTATTCAAAATTGCTTTTCAAGTTCTGAAAATAGTACCAGGTACATAATAAATGCTCAATGAATATTTGTTAAATTTATGAATGAATAAAAATATAAAACATATTATTTTTTTGGGGGGGTTGGTGATCAGTCATTGAAACAAATAAGAATGTACAATTTATTAATCATTTATTTTAGACAACTACTAAAATTATAATCAATTTTAATTTATCTGATTTATAATTTTACTGTAAAAAAGTATTAAAGTTGAGTGACAAAATAGACTATTTGTAAAATATGCAGGACTTAATGTTTCATATTTTTTCCTGGATTGATGCTTATGAAATGTTAAAATATAAAAGGGTTCCTATGGTGATTCTGCATGGTACAGTTAAATGAACACTGGACATTAAAGAGCTATTAGAGTTTTAGGGTTTTCTGGAATCACCAGCACAATTTAGAAGACACTAAAGCAGCACGCAGCTCCTAAAGTATTTTAGATACACCTTTCTTTATACATAAAAATGTGAATGGTTTGTTTGATTGAATTTTCACATGCTGACTCTTAATTGGATATGCTTGGGAAAGGAAACATGAAGATGAATGAAGACTCTTTATCAGGTAATATTGAATCACTGGACTTTAGAACTCAGTGGGGATCAAAATGATTTCATATACCACAATTTTTTCCAGATTAGATTACTATTTCAAAGCATTAGCCAAGTGAAGTGAGGAAATGACATATCATGTATTAATAAACAATGTGTAATCCTCTGGGCACATGTATTGCAAAAGTACCATTAGGAAAGTACAAAATGTGCCATGATTGTGAGAACAAATTCTGATTCATTGCTATGCATGTACGCACAAAGCATTACCAATAAGAATGAAGGCACTTCTATAAATCTTCTCACAGAAAATGGAATTATTTTACCTAAAAATATAAACATGAATCTTTTTGGAATAAGTACAAGTCATTTCCTCACTAGACTTAAAATTCTATAAAAGTTCAAATTGAATTATGTTGTATTTGAAGAATAAAACATACCATTGTAATTAAGCAAGTCATAATTATGAAGTACTAATTAAGTTTTCATCAGTATTATATTTTGATTGTAATTATCATCATCGAATCTCAGTATATGGATCTGACTAAGCCAGTTTTAAATCTCTCAGAAGCTTTCAGTTAAATTGGTTATAAAGCTTATCAGCCTTATAATGTCTGGCTTTTGACATAGGAACATGTTACATGATCTTATTAATATTATTATTAATCTTCAAAGAAAACAAGTTCAAGTTCTTTTAAACAAAATTAAATATAAGGAATATTTATTTGGCTTAGTCATTCTGGATATTCTAATACCACACAAAAATTTATGAAAAGCCACTCAATTTTATAATTTAAGAGATGTAAATTAAAATAATCTAGGCAAATGTTATTCTCATACATCAGAATGACACAATATTAAAAGTGGTTTCTAGTAGGAAGAGTCTCACTTATTCATTGCTAAAAAACAAAAAAGGAATTACTGTATCCTCACGTGTAAGAATAAGGCGTACTCGCGCGTGAATGTTAACTTCAAAAGCTAAGACAAGAAGATGGAAAGAGAACCGCTAGAAATCATTTAAAATGTTGAGAAGAGATAATGGTACAGCAAGGATAGGAAGTCTGTGAGAGTGGAAACATCACCAACAGTAATGACATTGGAAGCTTCTGGGCACTTCACGATTTTCAGACAACATGGAAACAGTGGTTACAAGCAGAGCACTGGCTGGAGTCACACTGCCTGGGTCTCAAAGCTGGTGCTGCGACTTCCTAGCTCAATAGTCTTGGGCAAGTTTCTTAAAGAGCCAACTTCATAATTTCTATCAATAAATAGTCAATATCTATTTGTCGGAGACCATGTTATAGGGTTATGAAGAATATAGTAGGTCATATATAAAAACACTAAGAAAAATCTTGGTACATAAATAAAGAATGCTTGGTATTTTTATTAATAAACATTTATCACATCCACTTATTTATTCATCAGATTTACTTTCCCAGTTATTTTGTGAGATGAGTATTATTATTCTCATTTTGAAAATGAGATTTCAGAAGTTACTTTTTTAAGTAATTAACCCATCACATAATTTGATATATGCCCAAAGTGCCTGAAATATGCCTGTATAACCACAGAGTTTATGAGGTTCACCCTCACATCACCGCTATCTCTTTAACATAATGAAAATCTCCCCTATATCACTGGGGTTTTGGGGAAAGTGATTCTTCTGCTGCAAAAATATATAGATAGCCTGTGTCTCAGTGAGCATGTTAGAGCTTTACATTGTTAGTCTAGTAAATAAAGGAGAGGTGTTATGACAGAAGAAAACAGTCACGTGGTGCCTTTGCATGTAAGGTTTCATCGTGTTCGGCCTTAATGAAGCCTTGTGAGGTGCAGAAAGGAGTGTGTGGTTTCGAATCACAGGAACTCTCTATAATCAAACCTTGCAATCAAAACATTACCTACCAGCAGTTGCCATAGACTGATGGGCTTATAGAGGACTTCCAAAAAGGGTTTAAGAGGAATTCTTGCAAATTCTGTTAATAAAATACTAATGCTCAATCATGAGTGGAAAAAAAATCAAATAAATTATAAGAATTTTTTCAAGGTTAAAATAATGGTGCATGTCATTTCTCATGTGTATTCTTCCAGGCCATAATGAGTTCCCTATGTGCAAACGCCTCTTAGACCCACTCATCTTTATCCAGCCAAGCTCTGCCTGATTCTTCTCACTCGCCATATTGTCAGCCTCTTTCACTAAAAAAATTTTAGTCTATCAGTCTATGGTGATTCTTCTGTTCATAGTTTTAACTTCTGAATGATAATGTTTCTGATGGTCACAACCACTATCAAAATGGCCTGCCTTGGAATAATATGCCCAGAACACATTTCGAAACATAGCCTTTCAAAGGCTCTTAAATCCCGAAGGTTTTATCGATAGACAATGCAGCCCAGAACTCACTGTCTGTGGTGTGCCAAATGCCAGTGAATGAGCATATACCTACTGGTGGTTTGATGACCTAAATGGGACCTATATTTCTTTCACTGAAGTCTGGGATCACAGACATGCATGTCGTTAGTAGGCTTGTTGAGAATGTTGAGAGTCACTAGCCCATTGCAAATGCTATAATATATCCCAACACAGGGCATATTTGAGAGAAAAAGGGACTCAGACATCTTTTGTAACCTTATGGTGACATTAGGGATATTGTATTAATGCATTTTATTGGCTTGCCTCCAGTCTGACAGCCATTTTTGCCATTGACCATGGACTGTTGTAGAAATGGTCAATGTTATTTCTTTTTTGAGTTCTACTATATCTTCCTTGGCAATGTTCTTTTTCTGAAAAAGTGTATGACTCAATGGCCTTTTATTAATGTCAAATCATGGGCCAGGGCCATTTCTGGGGGAGTCTTTGATGCCTGGCTTATCAGCAAATCTGATCTCTACAGAATCATAACATCCAATAGCCAGGTAGAAAACTGAGTGGAGGACAGAAAGTGACGTTGTTAACTCCATTAACCAGCGAGGCGACTGGACTGCTTTGCTAGTCGTCATGGAAGTCTACTCTACTGGTACACGTCATACTCCAAATCCGAACATCTCATTTCACAACTGAGGTTTTCATTCCCGGTAATTTCCTCTACTTCTGCCTGTCACTCTTTTACTATCAGTTAATGACTAGAGAGCAGAACTGCACACAACCAATCCAAAGCATTACAGAGCAAAAGCCTATTTCCTACAAAGCTGCTCTATATCAGAAGCGACCCCATGGAAGACCACTCTCAGGAGGAGCCTGAAAGGCTGTTCTTCTGCCATGGACTTACAAATAATAGATGAACTCTGAGAACTCAATCATAGACACATGAAACCCTTCCCTGTCACTTCCCCTTACCATCCCAGTGCCTTTCTACCTACTGCATTCAGTCTGTGTTTCCCCAGCTCCTTCCTCCCTGGCCTTGGCAGGATCCTGTGCTCTGCCCTCCACTCCACATCTTAACAGCACTCCTAGACTCCTTTGTTACCAGGGCTCATAAGCAGTAGTACCTGGGTGACTAGAGTGGTAGTAGTTATGATTCCAAAAAGGAACCAAGAACAATTGTGTATTCCTGTTACTTTCTAGAGTTAATTATTGTATTCTACTCCCCAGCCTGTGAGAGAAAGGAAGAAAGACGATAAGCATGGCCCCTGATACTCGGCTTTCCCCCTTTTTATGGCTTTTCATGCTCATTCCTATGCCCCTGAATATCTCAACTGTGCCTCTCAGATAACTGACTGAATATGTTGTCCTCACATCAATCACAAAGACAAATACCACATGATCTCACTTATATGTGGAATCTAATGAGCAAAATAGAACCAGAGGCATGGATGCATACTTGGAACAGACTGACAGAGCTCAGAGGGGAGGGGTCATTAGATAAAAGAAGGTGAAGAGATTAGCCAAAGCATAGCCCAGAGACACAGACAGCAGTGTGGTGATGGCCAGAGGGAGAGGGGCTGGGGCTGGGTGAAGATGGGTAAATGAGGAGAAATGGGGGACATCTGTAATACTGTCAATGATAAGTAAAAAGTAAAAGAAAAGAAGATAAAAAAACAAAAATAAATTAAAATAAATAAATCTGTATGAAACCAACAAGCTATGAGAGGCACAGCACAGCAAGGAGGTCTCTTTCCATCACTGCTAGCTATTCACTTTGTCTTTGACTCTTTTCTTCCATCAGTAAACACACCAGGATAATTAGTTAGTGGAGCTGATAGTCTCTGAATGCTGTAATCTCGAGGAAATTATGTTAGTGCCTTCAAGGCATTTACTGCTGTGGGTATCATTGTGTGATAAAAATCACCTATCAAATGAAGAAACACTCAACACAATTTCAATATCCCAAGTCTCATCAGCTAGTTTTAAAATGATTAATATCTTGTGTACAGTTAATCAAACCAGTGATTTTATGAAATTAGAGAGAATAGTCAAAGAAATTTGTTATTCCTCTATGAACATTCATGTAGCAAGTCACATGCCCCTTCTTTATTTCTTCAAGGTCCAAAGGTTTATTAACTAAGTGGAGCCTGCAGAAGCTGGCTTTCTATACAAGTAATGTTTAAAAACCTGGTGAGAATTTCTAACTGAAAATGGTAGAACAATTTATCTGCATCTAGCTTCAATTCTTACTGAAATCTATTGCAGCTCATGATATGCTGTGTATCTGAGCAACATACAAAGTTCCACGTTTCAAAGCTTGGTGCAAATTGGAAGTGGGGATCCACTCAGAAATATTCTGGGGATATAATTTCTCCCAAGGAAGTATATTTGTAAAGGTTTTTATTATAGTCTACCCTAAATTAAGCTATTAAGCATTTAAGTTGTTTTCCAACTATAAAATATCAATGTCTTCACATATGTTGCTTTATGTAAATCTTTCAAGGTAATACTCTAATCACCATTTTCCAAATAAGGAAACTGAAGCTTATAGGAATTAAACTATTTTGTCAACTGGAGGAGCCAAAATTTGAATGCAGGTGTAAATCCTCTCTTTGGGGTGCAATTGCTATCAAACCTGTGCTGGAATCCTGACCCGGCTGCCTATTGCTTAACATGAACCTTGGCTTCTCATCGTTAAAATGCAGGTAACATTACCCCCTGGCAGTAGGGGTCAGATAATTCCTTGCTGAGGGGGGCTGTCCAGTCATGCTGTGGCATGTTCAGCAGTGTCCTTTGTTTCTGCCCAGTAGATGCCCATACCTCAGTCCCCATGGCTGTGACAACCAGAAACAGCTCAAAACATTCTCCAATGTCCCTGGAGAGTAAAATCACTTTGGTTGAGAACCACTGATCTAAAGCAAAGGATAGTTGCGAAGAGTTCATCAGTTAATACAGACAAAGGAGCTGAACGTGTGTCTGGTATAGAATATTTAATGTTAGATGATGGTGATGACAAAAAAGAGGAGGAGGAGGAGGAAGAAGAAATGTACTTGCATTTGACTAAATTGTATTTTATTCAAGCCTAATTGAGTGCATAGAATTAAAAAGAAAACTTATGAAAGAGTTGATTAGAAATAAAGCAAAATTAAAGAGGACAGGTAAGTGTCTAGTTTTTTAGGATTATTTCAGAATAATTGCCATAAGCCTTTTCCTTTGTACTAGCTAAATATCTTCTGCTGTAAGATTGTTTATTAAACAGCTAATGAAATATTTGCTTGGTATAATGTTAGTGCATATCAGCATAGAACCAGTACCATTTCAAAATCTAGGTCCAGATTCAAATGGATGCAACTTCCATCTATTAATAGAATATTATAATATACTATTTTTTCCTTAATCATGCTAGTTAACCTTGAAATAAATTTACACTTGAGAACATTCAGTCGTGCATTATTACATTTACTAATGAATGTTACACTGTAATTAGCATGTTGAGAATTGAAAGTAAACTACAAAATATGTCTTACCTAAAGTCTTAACAGGGTCAGAGTAATCAGAGTCAGTAAATTGTCCCATGACATTTGTGGCTCTAAATTTAAATCTATAAAATAGAAAAAAAAATTAAAACTAGCAATTTGCATGCCATATGACTTTTTTAACTGAATAATTTAGCAAATAGCTATTAAAATAAACATTTTTATTTAAGATAAAGCAAATTACAAGATGTAGACTTGGAATCAATGACCATCTGGATAACTAGATACTATGTTTAAGTGAGATGAGTAATTACCCTAGACATGGACCTCATGAACTTCATGAGAGAGTGACTAAGAATCTGGGCAGACTCGTAAGCAGTCAAAAGCTCAACTGAAGCACATTACCTACCTCCTTCACAGATTTGTTTGGATGAAATAATGTCTGTGAAAGTGTGTTGGACAAACAGACTTCTAAACTATAAGTCATAAAAACTGTTATACCTTGTCCACCTTTGAAAATACCAGTGAACCAGAGTTAGAACTGTCATATAGAACTTATCTTGTTCATATATATGCAATTAAGAAAAATTTTCTTAAATCTATGTGTACACAGCTATATTTTTACTTCCTATGCTTTTTCGACATATGAAATGGAAAACGGGTACAGAAGAGAATCAATCTTAAAAATCATTCTATGATTCTAACATCCACAAAGACAACCAAAATACCTTATTTAAAAACTATAGGCATTCAGTTATTTAAAAACATAAAAACAATTTACATTAATAAATTTCAAAGCATAATTTAATCTCTACTATTCTCGGTTTCTTATTATTGCATTGATTATATAAGGAGTCTGTTTTAGAAAAAATATGCAAAATGAAAATCTATGCTAATAAAAGGGTAATATGCTAATTAGACTGGGATACCTCTTGGGAGACCTTCCGGATGTCCTTCCTGACAAAGCCATGGTGGCGGAGCAAAAGCAGAGGCAGTTAAGGGCAATCAGGCTGGAGTGGGAGGGCAGCTGGGGGGTGAGCAGGCCAGCGGGGGGAGGGTGCAGGTGTGGGTGAGAAGGCCGGCAGGGGGGCACAATTGGTTGTGATCAAGATGGCAGGGGGATAGTTGGGGGCAAGTAGGCTGATAGGGGGGCAGTTGGGGGTGATCGAGTCAGAAGGGGAGCACAGTTGGGGATAATCGGGCTAGCAGGCAGAGTGGTTAGGAGTGATTAGGCAGGCAGGCAGGCGAGTGGTTAGAAGTGGTTAGGTCCTGGATTGTGAGACCTAAGAGTCAGACATCCCCCAAGGGGTCCCAGATTAGAGAGGATGTAAACAGGGCTGAGGGATACCCCTCTCCCTGTGCATGAATTTCGTGCACCAGGCCACTAGTACTTGAATAAGTATTAAAGTTTGTGATATAACATTTTCATAACTATCATATGTATGATGATTATACTTCAGGCAATAACCTTGTAACCACAGTAACTGTAATGCATAATAGATAGAGCATTTTTTAAAAATTTTCCTACCTTCTCTAATTTTTCCAATGCTAATTTGGTCTAAGACACTTGTAAAGAATTTAATAATGCATTAGGTAGTTGGCAAGATGAGATTAGCTACATTTTCAAATTTACTAGTAAAAAAAATACGTTTTGAAAATAAAATAATTCAAGATTTTTAAAAATCTATCATCTTGTGACACAGAAATAATAGTTAATTTAGTAGGAAAAATCCATTTAGCAAATAAACTGACAAAGCCAGAGATGAAAATAGTCTTTTCAACAGATAGTGTCGAGAAAACTGGATATTCACTGACCAAGGAATGGAGTTGGACCCTACCTAATACAATTTATAACAATTAATGAAAATTTAAAATTGATTTCATTTGTAAAGAGATTTTTTAATATGATATTCAATTGGATCTACAAAATGCCAAATAGTAAAGTGAGTTGTAAAGATTTCAATCACTAATTCAGATGCTTGATGGTACATAGAGGATAAAAGTGTTGCTATGAACAAGGTAAATCGAAGCTATCATTAACCAAAGACTGTGATAGTGTTTCTAAATGCCTGCACATTAGCATGCAAGGCAAAATAATGAGTGAAAAACACAAAATATTATATTGGTCACATTGTCCTCTGTATAAATCATAAAATCCTCCTATCTATATTCTCCAAGGGCACACTTTTCATATTGACCTTATGTTGTTTATCCAATTAAAAGATAAAATCATAATTACATTAAGGTTTGTCTGCCTTTCCTATAGAACTATATGTCTGTGGAAGATGAGGACAACCCTTTGTTGGCCTAAAAATTCAGGTCATCCCTGGCCAGTGTGGCTCGGTGGTTTGAGGGCTGACTCATGCACTGAGAGGTTGCTGGTTAAATTCCCTCTCAGGGCACATGCCCAGGGTTGTGGGCTCAATCCCCAGTGGAAGTTGTGCAAGAGGCAGCTGATCAATATTTCTCTTTCTCTCTCCTTTCCTCTCTCTCTTTCAAGTCAACAAAAACATATTTTTTAAATATATTTTTAAAAATCTAGTCACAATACATGATGGATGCCCAGTGCTTACAGAAAAGATAAAAGGATGGGTACATGGAGGAATGAAAGGTATCAACCAGTTTGCTAACACAATGCATGGTAGGTATAAACTATACATACAAGTATTGCTTTTTTGGCTTCAGAGGTCCGTTGCAAATCTTGTCTTCATTGCCAGGAATCATACATGCGTGGTCAGCACCTATGATGTAGATTTCTTCATTGCTACTGAACTTTGTCTTTCCTTCTGTACACGGAGGATTAGGAAAGCCTTCATTTGTAAAATATGGCCTTGGTTTATTAAAATATGCATCATACCACTTTGTTACATTTCCATCATGCTGAGCTATTTTCAGAAAAAAAGAATGATGATTACAAATAACATATACATTATTTTCAAATTTATACATGGTTTTTATAATTGTGTGAAGAAATTCTGGATGAAGTATCTTTCCCCCTATGAACCACCAGGGATGATTCAGCTGATGTACCTGGATAAGCAGCTAGAGAAAAAAAAAAATCCCTCAGTCAAGAGTAACTGTAATGTTCACATCTCCAAAGAAGTTACCAATAATCAAATCTTGTCAAGATCAAAGCAATCCTACTAGCATATGGAGTAAATAAATCACATATTTTAACTATGCCTTCTCTTATTTCTATAAAAATGTTAGTATAAGTATTTACTATAATTAATGATAATATTGACTATCTATTAAGGTCAAGATGTGTGTGCTAATCAGGAGTCAATTGATATTACTAATTTTGGACTGAAATTTCTATACTATTCAACAATTCATACTTTACAAATTAATAAGATGACTTAATATTTAACGATACCTCCAGCTTCTGCTACAAGCACTTGTACATTTTTGATGGGCCCATGATCATCGTTGTAGAAACATATCGGCATTCTGATCGTAATCGTTGTTGAAGTCACCAGCAGTTTCCCTGTGGCGTCATGAATAGGGGTTGGTTTGGTTTTTGGTCGTGCTGGAGCTATAAATAAAGAAGTATCATAATTGATATTTTTGTTTCTGAAGAGGAGAAATAAGCATTTAAATTTTTTTCCAGGCAGGTAATTTATAATGTGATGACAAACATAAAGAACAAATGAAATAGTCTTATTTTGATACAGCAGATATTAAACAATTATTATCTCCTGGTGGTGTAATTATATATTTGAGACTTAACCTGAAATAATTGGACTCAGGTATGTTTTTTGGACATCTGACTTATCTTTACATATTAAATCAATTCAAATTATATATGCTCTCATTCATATATAATTTTCATAAGTGCATTAAATCATACTATTATTTTAGTGTTTTTTTCTTCTTCTTTTAGCTAGTTTTTCAATTTTTATTCTAGTCATACCAGCACCTCCCTCTCACCCAGTATATCCATGACAATCATCCTTTTATTTCTGTGGAACAGAGTTCCAAGAGCAGACTTTCTGGAACAAAAGATATGTATTTTTAACTTTTAACAGATATTGCCTGAATAAGTTCTAAAAGTGCCCTGATAATGCACATATTACCATCAGTGCACACACATATTTCCAAAATCAATATTTATAGAAGCTCTGTTTGTTTAATTTCATCTCATAGCTATATATAATAGCTAGGGGCCCGGTGCAGGAAATTCGTGAGTGGGGGGAAGGGTCCCTCAGCCTGGCCTGCACTCTCACAATCTGGGACTTCTGGCTCCTAACCACTCACCTGTCTACCTGCCTGATTGCCCCTAACCACTCTGCCTGCCTGCCTGATCACCCCTAACTGCTCATCTGCCTGCCTAATCAGCCCTAACCACCTCTGCCTCAGCCCCCACCACCATGGCTTTGTCCAGGTCATTCAGCTGTCTGGTCTAATTAGCATATTACACTTTTATTATTATAGATTGAGCAACAATGAGTTGCTTAATCAAATTTTATTTTCCATCTTTATTAAATATTTTTTAAAGGCCTCTCAATAATGCTATAAATTGACAATATTATTTCAATATACATGACGAGATGGCCTTATGTCACAGAGCTATAAAAGGGAACCAAATCTTTTTACTTGATCCGTTAGCTCATTCCTCTGAGATATAAAGCCTATGATATTAGATGAGTAGCAAGTTTAATGGGGAAAATATCTGTGAAGAGTAAAGATACAGTGAGCAAGATGAGATGGTGAGAGACTTTAGACTACAGAGCACATATTGGGAGACACCTGAGAAAGGGGAGAAGGAAGAAAGAATTCAGCAGGAAGAGCCTCCAGTTTCAGGGAGTTCTGAGAAGCTCTAGGCCTCTAAGGAGTTTCCAAGAAAAGGTTCCAGTTAGAAGAATCTGGCATTGGATATTACTAGCCAACCTGACATTATCTGTCAAATGCAAACTTAATGAGACTACCATTAATTCAATATCACTCCACGTTACTAACAAAACCATTCATGTTACTGAAGAAAAACTAATTTCTCTAGGACCCCACTACTGCCTCCAGTATATATATTTATACCTCCTCTAGATAGCTGGTCCTGAGTCTATCTGCCCTGTCTAAAGAGAAGATAGTCAGAATGAGTCTTCTTCCCCTGGGATGACCAAAGCATCTGAAATGGGAATTTTTTTTACTAAAGAATCAATATTGTTAACTGCATTTCTACATGTCTGCCAACAAATAACAGACACTAAGATGAATTGTTGTAAGTTCTTCTTTATGAAGTCATTTTTTTCAAATTGCTGATTTTTTAAGACTTCATATTTGTATTTCCTAAGCATATAATTTATCAATGAAAAGCAAATAATTAATATTTATATACAGTATTACAATTGTGTAGACTCCCCAGTGATGAAAAGATAACACTTATCAGCTTCACCTTACAGAGAATGTTTCTCATTCTCTAGTAGGGCACTGTCTCAAGCATTTTTCAAAGATCATCTCTTTCAATCCTCATAACAATGTATGCAGCAGGAACTAGTACTATCTCCACTATAGGCTTATAGAGGTTAAGAAACTTGCCCAAAGTCAAACGGATATCAAGTGGCCAATCCAAGATTCGATCTCAGCAGTCTGACACTACACTCAGCCTAGAGTCTGCTTTTAATCGCTGTGCTCAGTGTCCTTGCCAAACACCGAGAATCACTGTGCTCTGCTGTCCTCACTTTTTACTCTGAAGAGAGAAGCAACAAGTTGGTGGAATTCTACTAAAGGTCCATACACTTGTTTTGCTTGTTTTTAGCTCTGCAGGTTTTATACAGCTTTTCAGAGAGATGGCACAGTTACATGCAGGTTTTCAATCTCAGGAATAGAAGGCACCCTGCGGACTGAATGGCCCTAAATTCCTCGTAAAAATCTTTTTTAGTTTTTATGGATTTGGCAGGCCGGAGGCTCTAAATTTTAGTTATATTTTCAGTGAAAACAGCCTGTAAGATTAATGAATTGATACATCAGAACCTTTATAGTTAGAATCCTAAAGCTGAATACAGGGTTATTCAGTAAACACTTTAATAACTGTAAAGTACTCAACTTTCAATATAAATAAGTGTCATTTTATTAAATGAGGAATCTAGTTAAAACTTGTCAACTTCCAGTCATGAGTAATTTAAAGAATAAGTTTTGTTTTCAATAAAATTTAAAGACAAAATAATGGACTATAAAATTTGTCTCAGAAGAGTTTAAAGTTACAGGAAAGGAAATATAAGAAAAACTAGGGGCCCGGTGCACAAAAATTTGTGCACTCGGGGTGGAGGGAGTCCTTCAGCCCGGCCTGTGCCCTCTGACAGTCTGGGACCCCTCAGTGGATGTCCTATGATGGCCCCAGTCTGCCAGGCACGTTGTGTGTGTATGAGTGTGTGTGTGTGACCACTGGGGACCTGCCCCCAGCCGCATCTGAGGCTCGGAGCAGTCCTCCTGTGTGTGTCTACCTGCTGGGGGCCTGCCCCCAGGCACACCGTGGAGGCTTGGAGCAGGCACCCCCTCTATGTTGATCTCTCAGACTCTTGCCCTCCCCTGCATGTTGCTCTCTTTTTTGAG
>PVJC01004936.1:0-14667 GCA_004026665.1 Murina feae
CTTCTTCTTCTTCTTCTTCTTCTTCTTCTTCTTCTTCTTCTTCTTCTTCTTCTCTCCCCTTCATACCTTCCATATGCCAGGTGAGAAGATCTAGAGACACCTAGCTTTGGTGGGGAAATTAAATCTTCAGGAAGGAAGAGAGAGAGATTGAACTCTGAAGAATAGGCTTTTTAAGAGACAGAGATACAAGGCAAATAGAAAGAGACAGACACAGTTTCGCCAAACTGTGTCAGATCAACTGGGTGATCCAGGATCATAATAACTTTAGACAAAAAATAAGAGCCCAAATGTGTCATTCAAATGGTCTGGAGTTAAATTCCAAGCCTGACTTTAGTCTTTCTCAAAGTAAGATAGGATCTCAAGCCATATATATAATTTTAGGTGATACAACAATAATTTTTAATTAAGAGCTACTTTCTATGACCAAAGAAAATGGTTTTATGAACTAAAACTATTTTCTTTTATAATACATTGGCAACAGGATTTCAGGGGGGGGGGGGGAATAAAAGTAAGGTGGTACTCAGATATGACCAAAGTAATAAGGATGGTATACCAGAATGCCCAAAATTTGGGCACCACTATTCTAGGCAAAGTCGGGAAGAAAGTTTATTCAGGCTATATAAACTGGGTGGGTTATAAAAAAGCAAATACTTATTTTTCACCATTCTGGGGGTTGAGATGCCCAAGATCAAGGTTCTGGGAGATTCATTGACTTATAAGAAGAGGCTTCCTTGCTCCTAGATGGCTGTATTCTCACTCTCGCCTCACATGACCTAATCTCCACCCAAAGGCCCTGCATCCTAATACCATCACTTTCAGGATTAAATTTCAACACAGGAATTTTTCAAGGGTGGGGGGAAACAAACATTCAGTCCATAGTTGGGCTTAAGAGGTAAAAAGCATTAGGATGTTTTTGAACCAGCTTTGTGTTAAAGCTGCTAGGCATTTACTGCTCTCAATGTTATTTAAGTGCTTCTGCCCTATCTCAGCACTGTGCCATGTACACGATATATACTCGGCGCATGTCCATTTCTTTCTCTGTCATCTGGCACTGGCCCTGTTCCTCAGTACTTTAGATGCCCCCATTGGTGATTAGACCCTCTCATTATGTCTGTGAAAAGGTCCATGGCTGCAGAGGCTGAACTCCATGCCTCCTGGTCCTGAATCCCAAGGCCTTGACCATGCAGAGAAATGTCAAGCTTGGCTAGAAACTTTCCCAAATTGCATATTTTTCTAAATTTCCAGTAAGACAAGCAATTCCCCACCTCAATCTCAGACTATTGCTTTGCAAAACCTTAAAGAAAATCAGTGATGCCAGGACCTTCCAATTTGAAGAATGGGGAAGTCAGACTGGTCCTAATATCTTTGATTTCAGCTGAGAGCACCATTTAGTCCTGACGAGCAAAATGATAACCACCAAGAGGGACGTGGCTACAGGCTGGAGATCCGATGTTGACAAGCAAATACAGAGATGTCCTTTCGGCTAGCATCAGAGATACAAACATCCAGGATATAACTAGACACAGGAGCATGCCCAGAACCCAAGAAATCAGCATGATTAATGACACGGAGAGGACATTTAAAAATGTGGTGGCTTCTGGTCAAGTGCAGAAGGGCCCAGGCAAGGAAAAACAACACAAAACAAGCAGTTCAACTAATGAAATCAGATTATTTAGATCTTTATCAGCTAGAGATCAGGGATGTACACTGTAGGGAAGAAATAAGGTATATTTTACAGGTGTGTTCAGTGTTACCACAATAAATCACTTTTTTAGAGGAAAGTAAAAAAAGAAAGTATCATCCATTAAACAACCATTATATGCCAAGATTTTTACACAAACTATGTTGTGTCAATTTGTTGTTTAGTCACTCAACAAATATTTATTAAGCCCCTAATACATTGTTATAAGCCAGATGATATTGAAGTGAAGAAGACAGTATCTTTCTCTTTAGGGACTTAGATCTCAGTGAAAGAGATAACAGGTAAAATAGTAAACATGCAGTAGAATTTCAGATGTAATGAAAAAATACAAAGCAGGTTAAGAGTGACTGAGGAGACAGGCTATTATATATGAAGTGATCAGGGAAGGCCACATGATGGACTGTGTGGGAGTGCACAATTTAAGGAAATCACACAACGACTTGAGTAAAGATAAAAGGGCAGTTGCAGCCATAGGAAGAGCAAGTGCCCAGGACACAGGCAGGAATGACCTTGACCTATTCAAGGAAGAACAAAGAGGCCAATGTGGTTGGAGCTGAGCCAGTGAGGGAGAAATGGTAAAAAAGTGAGGACCGTGGAGGTGGTTAGACATCCTAGCAGGAACTGGAGGTTATCCCACCCTCATAATAATCTGCTGAGGGGGCATTTTTGACCCTAGATTCTGAAATGCAGGAATCTCAGAAACTGGTCTCAAAGTTATTATCTGTCTTAGTACATATGACATTGAATAAGACAATAAATATTCATCTTAATGCATAATAGTATATATAATTATATTATGGTATATACAATGACTTATAATTAATGTAATTATATCATGTAATTATTTATAATTAATACAATTATGTATTATATAAATGTAATTAGTATGTAATATACAATTATATCAGATATAATGAAATATATAAATATCTATTATGTGAGTAATATATATTATGTAATTATATTCTATATAATAGAATGAGATTATTAGAACCAGAGTTTTAAGAGTGCATATCCAGCATTCACTTCACCACACTATATTACCTCAATTACATCCTGAGTTATTTAGAAGTCTCAATAACAGATCATTTACAATAAACCTTCCTCTATAACTTTAAAATAGGTATTTATACAATTTGAATCCATTCAATATATAATTATTGAGACTAAGTATGTGTCCAGAGAGTTCTGCTGAGGATAGGAAAAAAAAAAAACTTTCCAAGGAGCTTTATACCCAAGGAATTTATAATCTTAGTGGAGAAAATATTTCCATAGCAACTGAAGTCATTTTGGAAATTTAGGCAACTAGGGAGACTTCTAGGAGAGATACTGATTTTGGAAATAGGGACTGAAAGGCTCGTTGAAAGCATCTGGTTTGAGTGAGCATTTAAAGTAGAAAATGTTGCAATCCTAATAAAAATACCAATTTTTTCCCCTGGAAAAACAATATTTTTATTTGCTTGATTGCTCATTTTAATAACTCTCATATGGAAAAATAAAATAAGAGTGTGGAGAAAAAAATGCAACAAGAAAACAAACAGGGAAGACAACCTGTAGCAAATATTAAAATATAGTAGAGACCACCTTTAATGAAAATGTTGTGGTAAGGATACATGAATAAACAGATTACCCAAATGGAACGAAATAGGAAGTTCAGAAGTAGAACCAAGTTGCAGGTGAAAATTTATGATACAAATGATACCTCAAATCAAGGGGTGTATGAGTTTTCTAGGACTGCCACTAACTGAGTGGCTTAGGATAATAGAACTGTTTTAACTCACAGATCCGAAGGCCAAAAGTTCAAAATCAAAGTTGTAGGCAAGGCCATGCTCACTCTGGAGGCTCTGGGGAAGGACCTGTTCCAGGCCTCACTCCTGCTTTCTGACAGCCCTGGTTGTTCCTTGGCTTTTAGATGTCCACCTTCTCCTGTCTCTTCACATTGTCTTCCCCTTATGTGTGTCTGTGTTCGTACTAATTCCCTTTTTGTAATACATCAGTTTTACGGATTAGGACCCACCCCAATGACATTCTTTAAACTTGATTATCTATGTAAAGACCAGATTTCTAAGTAAGGTCACATTCTGAAGTACTGAGGGTAATTAATTCATCATCTCTTTTCAGGGGGACACAATTCAACTCATAACAATAGAGAATATAGAGATTGTGAAAAACAGCTACTAAGAAACTGAGCAAATCACAACCATACTTCACAATGTACACCAGAATGAAATCTGAATAAATCAAAGATTTCAATGTAAAAATGAAAGTCATAATGTTCTGGTATGAAACATGTGTGAAAACCTTTAATAACTGAGAGGGATAAACAGTTTCCTAACTAAAGTCAAAATCCAGATAATAAAAGACAATATTGACACATTAGAGAAAAGATATTAAGAACATTTTGACTGGAAAAAAATGCCCCATTCAAATGAAAGTCAAAATGCAAAGGACAAACTGCAAAATAGATTTTCAAATTCTTTCATAAAACAATAATATCTCCCCAAAAAAGGTCTTAAAGTTTGAGTGCAATAGAAAATATGAAAATATGCAAAATGTAGGTGTATCTAAACATATGAAAAGAAGATCAACCTTACTTATAATTATGTAAATGAATATTTAAACTAAACTGAAATACTGCTCCGAGGGCTGGCAAAACTCAAAAGTTTAACAGTCTATTTTGCGGGAGATGCCAGGGGAAGGAGGGAACTTCTTATAGTGGTTGTGAGAGGGTGATGGCTTCACCTCTATGAGAATAATGTGGCAATAATTAGTACATTATATGCACTCACCCTTCAACCCAGAAAAATTATATCCAAGTGTAATCCAAATATACAAAATGATTTATACACAAAATGACTTAGGCATAAGGTTATTCACTGAGATATTCTATATAATAAAAGCTTAATATGCTAAGTGTCTGATCATCCAGTTGGCTGTTCAAACAATCAAAGCGTAATATGCTATTCATATACTAAGGCCACTCAACCACTCGCTGTGATGTGCACTGACCACCAGGGGGCAGAAGTCAACCAGTCGACCAGTCACTATGACGTGCACTGACCACCAGGGGGCAGACTCTCAGATCATTAGGTTAGCTTGCTGCTGGGGACCAGCTGATTGGGACTGAGCTAGAAGTGCCGGACATGCCCTGGAGCCCTCCTGCAGTCCTTCCCTGGCTGGCCAATTTCTCATGTCCCTCCCTGGCCCTGATCGTGCACTGGTGGGGTCCCTCGGCCTGCCTGTGTCCCTTTGCAATCTGGGACCCCTAGAGGGATGTTGGAGAGCCGGTTTTAGCCCAATCCCACAGGCCAGGCTGAGGGACCCCACTAGTTCATGAATTTGTGCACTGGGCCTCTAGTTGTTTATAATGGCAAATATCTATCAATAAGGGATTGCCAAGCAGACCAAGATACATTCATAGAATGAAACACTTAACAGCCATAAAAATAAATTTCTATAGCTTGATATGAAGTGAGTCCATAATATTTATTCAGTGAAATAAATAAGGTATAGAACATGATATACATTGTAATGCTTTTGTATAATATAGGAGAAGAAATATGTATGTGCTGATTTTTGCAAAGAAAGATAGTAAAGATAACCACAAATTAAGAAAATGGTTATCCCAGAGGAAAAGAAAAACAGGGAGGAGTCAGGTATTTGGAGAATATAAGTTAGATTTTCTGAATTTACTCTCTATTTCCTATACTCTCTATTTGTAAGTGTTGCATACCCCAAAATAAAATTATATGTAAAAAGTAATTGCTAATTTTGTAAACAAAATGAAATGAACACACTTGTGTACCAAACTGATGACACAATCATAGAGATGTGAATTAAAGTGATGTTAAGCATAATATTTTGGCTGTTCATCCTTAGTAATCAGTGTTCAAAGTACAATAAAAACTGAAAGTGTATGTGAAAGCACATTTAGAAATATAATTGCAGCAATGTTCTATTGTGATTTTGAAATTATTTTATTACTAGAGGCTCAGTGCACAAAAATGTGTGCACTCGGAGGGGGGGGGGTCCCTCAGCCTGGCCTGTGCCCTCTCACAGCCTGGGACCCCTTGGGAGATGTTCACCTGCTGGCGTGCCTGACCAGCCTGGGTGAGGGGCTGATGGTCATTTCAGGCTGCCCACAGGCCCTTCAGGGTTCAGGTCCCCACTGGGGTGCCTGGCTGGAAGCAGGTATCTGGGATTTATTTAACTTCTATAGTTGAAACTTTGTTGCCTTGGTCCCCCACTCAAAGCCTGGGTTGCCCCTGGCAACCCAAGGTCCCAGCCTGGCAGATATCTGGGGTTTGTTTATCTTCTATAATTGAAACTTTGTAGCCTTGAGTAACTACTCCAGCTCTGTGGCCACCACCATCTTAGTTGAGTTAATTTGCATATTTGCTCCTGATTGGCCAGTGGGTGTGGCTTGCAGGTGTGGCTTGTGGGTGTAACAGAGTGAGGGTTACTTTGCATATTACTTTTTTATTAGATTAGATATCACTAGAGGCCCAATGCATGAAATTCGTGCAAGGGGCTCAGTCCTCACAACCACGGAAATGGCTTGCCTGGGTTGTCACAGCCACAGCTTTGTCCAGAAGGACATCTGGAAGGATATCCAGAAGGTTGTTCAGCTATTCAGTCTAATTAGCATATTATGCTTTTATTATTATACTACACTTGATCTTAGCCAAAAGGCCGAGAAGTGATTGCTTTTATTATTATAGATAGAATAATGCAAAAACATAACTTATGAAAATTACCTGAAATCAAAGCTTTTTAGAGTAAGAGAAAACAAATGAGATGATATACTCTAAGTGAAAATCTTATAACAGCAAGCCTGAACTGCTATCAATCTATATAGCAAAAAGGTAATATGCTAATTTGTCCATTATGGTGTCCCAGTCATGACCAGTCTGTGGGCAGGGCCAGGGGTGGAGACTTCCACCCCCAGCACTTACTCACACTGTCTGCATGCTCCTGCGGGCGTCCTGTCCTGTTCGGCACTGGTATGACAGTGGAAGTAGGGGGGTGGGCTTGATGGGGACCTAAGGCCATGCCCTTGTCCTGGCTCCAGGCCGGGAGACCTCAGACTGTGCCCTCCACTCTGGCTCAGGGCCGGGAAACCTCAGACCATGCCCCCCCTCCCAGCAGGGCCTGAAGGGAGACCTCAGGCCACACCCCCCACCCCAGTGCAAGGCTGGGGGATCTCAGGCTGTGCCCCCTTCCCAGTGGGACTTGATGGGAACCTCAGGCCACACCCCCCACCGCAGAGCTGGGCTGGGGGACCTGAGGCTGTGCCCCCCACCCTGAGGGGCTTGACAGGGGTGGGGCCAGTCATATCTAGGTCTCAGGGAATGTGGGTGGGGCTGGCCAGGTCTGGGTTTCCTGCATTTTCAAAGCCTATGAGGGTGGTGGGCAGGGACTTTACTCTAGGTCCCGCAGTGCACCCCAGACTCTGACAGGAGGAAGATTTTATATACATTTTACTAATTTTCTTTCATCTCTGACATTTCTATTAGAGAGAAAAGGCAAATAGCAATGTTAAAATATGTCTTCTCATTAGTTCTCTTTTCATGTGCATGCACTGGGCCACTACTAGATATAATTGGCCTGGCTAGTATGGCTCAGCTGTTGAGCATAACCTAGAAATCAAAAAGTCATGGGTTCAACTCCTGGTCAGGTATTATGCTCGGGTTTTCAGCTTGATTCCCGAGTAGGGGATGTGCAGGAGGCAGCCAATCAATGGTATTTCTCATCAATGTTTCTATCTCTCTCTAAAAATCAATAGCAAATATTAAAAATAAAACTTTATAAAAAATAGTATATAACCATAATATTTTCTTTTTAAAAACACTTATTTTATAGCCCTATGCAATGAAAAGACTAAAACCAATGGTAACTCAAAAACAATGAGCCTATCACTTATATTTAGGCTCCAAATATTATTCTCCTTAAAATGAATGGGGACTCCTTCAAAGCTGAGGATGGAGTACCTTTTTCTGTGCCCCCAGTGAGGATGGGAGCCAGGTTTCTCACAGAGTGAGAGGTTATAGGTAAGTAAGTAGAAAATAATAGAATGATCCATGTTGTAAGGGGTTAGAATTGGGGACATCAGTATGAATTTCCATTTAGCTTAATATAAGACACAGATGGTTAGGCATGGAAATATTTATAGATGTATGCAAATACACAGGTTAATATGCACAAACATACATTTTCTCAGTCTGTTGGCTGAGAGCGCACAGAAGCAATAGTACTAGGGGTATGTCTAGAACCCACGTTTTGGTTTATAATGCCACACTCAAAAATAGAACCAGGGTTTCTTAACATGATGTCGATTTAAAAACTGGGGTAGGAAATATACAAGATGGACTGGAGCATATGGTAGTGACAGACACTAAACACACACACACACACACACACACACACATACCCACACAAACACAAAATGATCCATAATGAATACATGTGAACAGTATCCAGGGATTTACTGAAAGAGCTTCCAGTAGGAAAAAGGTGAAACACTTTGAACAACAACAAAAAAGTAATATTGGGTTATAACTTAAAGCCCCATTATTATAAAATAAATACCCATGAGTCCAAACTGATATAAATAAATGAGAGAGAAGAGACAAACCTCTCTTGCAGAAGAATTCCAAATAATTCATGTAGATAATCTTCCCTCTAGGAGGTAAGGCATAATTCCCCACTCTGTAAGTATGGATTGCCCATAGTGACTTCATTTTAAAGAGGACTGAGAGTATGAAAAGAGGCAGGAAAGAGTACTTTACCAAGGGAAATCTTGACAAACATTAACAAGATGATCAAGGTCAACAGCAATGATGATGAATCGTGTTGATAGAGCATGCCCTTGATATGATGTATTGGAAATCTCTCTTTGATCCTGTGGTCTTCATCCAAAACTCATTAGCCCATTCAAGAGAAAAACATCAAACAAAATTTAGGGACACTCTACAAAATACCTAACTAGTAGTCTTCTAACCATCACGGTCATAAAAAAAACAAGAAAAATCTGAAAAAGGGTCACAGCCCAGAGCAGCCTAAGAATCCATGATTTCTAAATGTAATGTGGGGTCTTGACTAGGATCCTGGAACAAAAGAAATTAGCTAAAAACTAAAGAAATCTAAATGAAGTATTGATTCTAGTTAATAACAACATAGCGATATGTGTTCATTAATGATAGAGAGTGTAGCATCCTATATAATAAAAAGCTAATATACAAATAGATTGAACTGTAGAACAACCAAATAACTGAACAACCTGTCGCTATAATGTGTGCTAACCACCAGGGGGTGCATGTGGAACATGGCAGGCATCGGCTGCAGTGGGATGGTTGAAACAGGTGAGCAGGAGCGCCAGACCAAGGCAGGGCACCCACCAGTTGCTGTCATTGGGGAGAGCCCCTGGTGATTACTGAAAATTCTTTGCTACAGCATGCCATGGTCCTACCCACCACTCGCACCCACTACCAGTGCCAGCCCCACTTGCACCTGCAGCTGGCACTAGAACCATCACTCACATCCACTGCCGGCTCTCGCCGCTGATCTCGATTGCTTGGCTCTGTCAGCAGGTTCGAGCAGTGGCTGCCAGCCCCAATTGCCTTTCAGGGCTTCTCCACCTCCTCCTGCTCCTGAGGGGCAATTGGGGCAGCAGCTGCTGCTAGCACTGGCCCCAATGGCTCCGCGCTGTAAGCAGATATGAGCAGGGCCAGCTCCATTAGTGCCTGGGAGCAGAGGCAGCAGGAGTGGGGCTGCTGGCAGACAAGGGATCAAGGGCTGTGGTAGGAGGAGCTGGGCAGGAGTGTGGAGAATGGGCTGAGACCTCCTCTGTGCCCACTGCAACCTCGTGGCCCATAGTTTCTTTCAAGGTGCACGAATTCATGCACTAGTCCCCTAGTACTGATATAAGATGTTAATGACATATGAACTCTTTTTCTATGTCCATATTTTTCTGTAAACCTAAAACTGTTATAAAATAAAAAGCTTATTTTAAAAAAAAGACTATAGTTGCATAGGGTTAGGTTATTTTAAAGCTGCAGAAATCTAGAGATATTTCAATAAGATCCCACCCTCTTATTCTGTTTTCTTGTTAAGGAAAACAGATGCCCAAAGAGAATAAAGAATATGTGTGAGATCACATAGCATCAAAACTTACTCATAATTATGGCTATTTCATTTTATTCTGAATGGTGATACAAGCTAAAATACTAAATTAAGTTACCTGAATTCAAAACGTTTCTTTTGAAAATGTTTGAATTCAATTCTGGTCCAGCAATTTTTCCCCAAAAAGTTAACAAAAGTTAGTCAGATTCTAAAAGAAGACTTGTCCAAAATTGTTGGTTCTACCAAGATAACAGTTAACCCACAGAATTAATGAGTGTTTCTATAAATATCTCCAAATGAAATCCCCAATGCCTCAGGCACACGGGGTAATGCTACATTTGAATTCTTATAGGTTGACCTAGCCTATAGCTTAATACCCAAAGTTTTCAGGGACTCAGAACTAAGCAGGCTTTGAGAAACTAATAGTGCTGATCAGTTTTAGAAGAGACTAAAATCTAATTTAGAAAGCCATCTTATTGATCCATATGTAATGAGACATATACATGTCACCTAAACCAAAACTGGTGTTAACATGAGCAGCCTGAACTTACTCGTTATTGGACCAACATAAGAAGCCATGTTATAATCAAAATTATGTTCAGTTAGCATAGAGCCAGAGCAAGCTAGCATAAGTTGACTGATTGGAATAATTAACATATTTACACTCACAAAATCTGTCCATTTTGCCCCAGGAAACTACTTCCTTAGGGAACACTAGCCATCCGTTGCATCTCTCCCTCCCTGGTTCCTCCATTCCAGGGTTTGGTCATCCTGACGGCTCCTCAGAATCACCTGGGGAGCTTTGAAAAGGAGCTGATGCTGGAGCCCCACCCTGGCATGGCTCTGGGGTAGGACTCAATCCATGCCACATTGGCACTTTCAAATACCTCTACAGATTCGTCTGAGATGAAGTCACAGTTGAAAATCACTGAGCTCTATTATCTATTCCCCCTGATATATTCCCACATGCCACTTCTGAGGGCTGAATTACTTTATTCTGAAACTTTTTATTTCAAAGAACTGGGAAAGCTAGAATGATAATGCCAACTTTGTATTTTAATAGATAAATGCTGCTACCAGTGTAACAACATGCACACTGTATGCTGATGAATTGCAATGTTCAATTCAGATAAAATATATCATTATTCATATATACTCTTACATCACCCTATGTAAGAAGCAGAATTATATTCTGTCCAACATTTCCTCAAGTTGGAGAATAACTCCTTCCAGCTTTTCCGTAAGGGCAGCCTGTGTAGTGGTTGCCATCACTGGAGAACTGTGAGAGTGGGCGGCAAGACGAGGTCTAGTATATTTTAGTTTGTAAAGTGTTAAATAATTATTTTGTAAAGTGATATTCCTGGTTTTATGTGGTTCTAAATGGTCAATTTTCTATGCTGTCTCTTCCCTCTCATTCCCAGTGTGAGAAGTGGGCTTGAGAGGGGGCAAGAGACATTGCACATGACTCATGCATGGGTGTGTGTGTCTAACTGACCTACCCTCTTCCTGCCTGCATTGCTTATGGCTGTGAAAGGTTTATCAGGTCTGCACTTCAGCAAAGAGAGAAGGACACAGACTAGAATGAAAACATGGTACAGACAGGTTATTTTTAGTTGTTGTAATGTTTTCTGTTTCAATATGAGAAGAAATAGGTATGATGCTGACATTAAATTTTTAATTTTGTAAAGAGTTATAAAATGCTTTTCTTAAATAAGTTACCCTTCACAAAGGACTTGAAAATTGACAACTAACAGTTGAGAGACACGGAAAGGAATGGAAGATGTTACAATAAAAACATAAGAAGGCAATGATTAATATTACTAATTTAGCACCACTAATACTGTTAGGCTCAAAGACTAATCTATGTGCTATTGTATATTTCTTTTGTATCCAAGGCTTGTGGACTGTGTGGCATAATACTCTAAGGGGAACAGAATTATCTCTAATAATGGGGTAACCTTGGTCACCATCCACATTTACCTGTGTATCTGCTCTCGCCTTTCACTTCTTCCTTCCAAGTCCTCAGCCCAGGCTACACACATCTGACTGCTTTTATACATCCACCTTCATGGACCCCATCTATCATCCTTCAATACATCTCTGCACACTGAATACACCCGCCTAAATCAATGCACTATTTCCACTAACACAGATTTTCATGAAGCCCAAATTTTCAAACATTTCAGAAATAAGACATAGTGTGTGTTTATACTCTACTTCCCTGCCTTTGTTTAGGCTTCAGTGTTATCCCATGATTTGATTTTTATCTCATGAATGGTGGCCTGGAAAGTGTGGCCCTATCTTTTCCAAAACTCATTGGTAGGAACTTTTATTCCAGAGCTGACACCAGAATTCAGCTCCAAAGTGTCCAGAGTATAATTCTTAGCTGGATTTCAGGGCTGGGGGGAAAAGCAAAGCAAATGAGCATGCAATCCCCTCAGGGGGCACGCAATACTCACTCTGGCTTTCTTTGTGGAACACTGTCTTCCACCAGCTATGAAAGCATCAAGGGAAAACAACCTAGACAGCCTCTAATTATCTGTAAATTCAACCCTATTGAAAGCTAAAGGGAAAGGGCAAATTTAAGCCTTGAGTAGTCTCCATCCATGACCATTAAGGGACCTTTGTTACACCTAGCCAATTCCCTTCACACCACTGGCACCACTCTCTTTTCTTATAAATTTTACTCCAATGCTCAGTTCAGAGAAGCAAAGCAAGCAAGCTGGGTATTCATAGAGTGTGACTACATGCCCTAGTCTTTATCTGATTTTTCTCCCCTTCAGTTTCACTCACGCATACCTCACTTCAGAAAGACTGTATTTGGTACAGAAAGAGAACAACCAGTTTAACAGTAATACTTGTGGAAAAATAGATTTCATGACTGTAAATGAGCTACATCCTCCTGTTTTCCACAGAAATCTTTGGTCAAATGAGTGCTGTCAAATTTCCCTAAGTGAAGTCATTCTCTAGTCTTTCTGTCTCTGCTCCTCCCAATTTCTCTCTCTCTCTCTCTCTCTCTCTCTCTCTCTCTCTCTCTCTCTCTCTCTCTCTCTCTCGTTTCTCATATTTTCAAAGTCACTCACCATGGAATCAGGTAAATCTGGTTCAATCATTAACCTACCCATCCACTAGTTGTTTCTTATTTATTTTTTTTTTCTGTTTGTTTTAACTTAAATTCTCAGAAGTAGGAATGCAAATAACATTTATCTTAGGTGATTATTCTGAAATTTCAATGAGATAATATGAGTAACACACTAAGCACAAGGGCTGGCATGGTACCAATAATAATGACGCTGACAATGGTGATAATAATAATGATGTGGGAGAGTACAGATGGGATAACAGTAATGTCCATGTGTGGATTTCAGCAAGGGAGCCTCTCCATACTTGGCACATGATGTCCTAACCCTCACCCTAACGCTGGTTAAAGGGCATGTTTTAGGACAAACATTGACTGGCAAAATCAATGACTCACAGTGTGAGGGAATGAAATGTTGCCCAATGAAAAGAGTCAAATAAGGTTCAAAGTAGGTTTAACCAATGTGTGTGAGCTTTTGATTCTTGTTTATGTTTTGAAGAAAGATCAGTCGATAGATTAGTCGGTAACACTTACTGACCACACATGGAAGGGAGGCCCAAAGCCAGGAAAGAAGATACCGGGAACACCATGTGTTTAGGCAACTTCTAGCTAATTATATGGGGGCCTGGGCCATTCAAATTCACACAAATGACGGGGAGTACAAATGTGACCAATATTATAAATTTCAAGGGAATGCTAAGAAGGCAAGTCTGACTTGGAGGCATGAACAAGAGAAATTATTGGGGTGACCACAGGAGTGAGAAACCAGAACAGACTCATGTAGAAAGACTAAATGAATTATTAAGACAATGTGTTGGCCCTGGCTGGTTTGGCTCAGTGGATAGAGCGTCAGCCTGTGGACTGAAGGGTCCCAGGTTCGATTCTGGTCAAGGGCATGTACCTTGGTTGTGGGCACATCCCCAGTAGGGAGTGTTCAGAAGGCAGCTGGTCGATGTTTCTCTCTCATCGATGTTTCAAACTCTCTCTCTCCCTTCCTCTCTGTAAAAAATCAATAAAATATATTTTTTAAAAAGACAATGTTTTGGAAAGTTTTTTTTTTGCCCAAAATGCTCTTTTTTATTATTTTTTTGTAAAATTTTTTTTATTATTACATAAAGCTTTACAAAGATTAGTACATATATCTCTTTTTCCCCCTGCCCTTCCCCCCGCCTCCCCTACCCCCCAGTGTTTTGTGTCCATTGGTTATGCTTAAATGCATACACAAAAGTCCCATGGCTGATCTGTTTCCCGCCCCCCAACATCCCTGTCCTTGTTGCTGTAATTTGACAGTCTGTTTGATGCTGCTCTGCCTCTGTATCTATTTTTGTTCACCAGTTTATAATGATTATTATTAACCATAGCTGAGTGAGGACATGTGGTATTTTTCTTTCATTGACTGGCTTAGTTCACTTAGCATTATGTTCTCCAGCTCCATCCATACTCCTGCAAATGCTAAGAACTCCTTCCTTTTTACAGCAGCATAGTATTCCATTGTGTAGATGTACCACAGTTTTCTAATCCATTCATCTATTGATGGGCACCTAGGCTGTTTCCAAATTTTAACTATGGTAAATTGTGTTGCTATGAACCTAGGGATGTATATGTCCTTTCTGATTGGTGTTTCTGGTTTCTTAACTAAAGAGGTAAAAGACCTCTACTCAGAAAACTACAGGACGTTGAAAAAAGAGATAGAGGAAGACATAAACAGATGGAAAAACATACCATGTTCATGGATTGGTAGAATCAATATCATTAAAATGTCAAA